>WBNH01002690.1:282559-529334 GCA_013401255.1 Urocolius indicus | reverse complement strand
AAAAAAAAAAAAAAAAAAAAAAAAAAAAAGTACAAGCCTTATTTCTGATGGAACTAGATAAATTCAGGAAATTCTAATTCTAGTGGGAAAAGAGCTGTTAAAATATCCTTGAAGGATGTATTTTGAAGCAAAACCAAATATCCTTTAAACTTTGGTAACTAAAAAATATTGAAGAAATCTGAAACTAGGGCTGCAACTTAGCTAGGACAAATTTTGTCAACTGTCCACATAACCTTTCAGGACATATAAAAAGTCTCAATTAAATTTTTTTTCAGTTTTAAGGACAGGAGCATATCTCAAAACTCCCAACCAAACAGAAAGCTGCAGTACCCAAAATCTCCTAAAGAAGTCTAGGACTTGTCCAAATTGAGGGAACTCTGAACCTTCAGACAGTCACACATCAGTAGTTTCTTTCATATGAAAAGTGTCTCTCAGGCAGACGCAGGAGAAAAATAGCATGTCTGAAAGCCTTTTGCCCCTGTCCAGCTGTGGATGATGCCTGGCAGTGGTGTGGGCAGCACAGCAAGGCACAGGTCAGATGCCTTCCATTCTCATGTGGCAGCAATGTGCCTCAGCAGTGTGGGGATATAGTGCTCAAGCCTCTGGGACTGGATTTGGTGTGACCACATAGCCTCTTACTCCGTCCTGTTGTTTTTCTCACTCCTTCACCTGAATATATGAAGTTGCAGTGTTTCAGGGCCCTGTTTTTGCCTGTATATGTTGATGTCACTCTGTAAAAGTCAGCAGAGTGCTGTTTAAAAGTGTGCAAAAAATTATCATCTGGCTCAGCAAAAAACCAAAGAGACTGGACCAGAAGTCACTAGAGTTTGAAGTGCTACAGAGTTTGAGCTGATTTCTAATTCTTGTTCATATTTTTGGAGAGAGGCAGGCAGGTGTCTTTTGGTTGTTGCTGTAGCACACTTAGAAAAACAAATTTGGCTGGTTTTGTTTGTTTATTTTGCCTTAATTCTTACAAGATGGTTTTTGACTCAGGTTAATGGTGTTGTGTTTGCTAGTCCTGGCAGCTGCCTCAGGCACATCAGCTGTCCTCCTGCAGGGAGGCAGCAAGTCTTGCCTTGGTGATTTCCCAAAAGTTTTCTCATTGCCCACAACCTCCAAAAGAGCAACCCCATGTAGTTTTAAGCCCTTCTCCTAGCTCCTAGTTAAAGATCAGGTATGGAGGCAGGAGAAGATCAAACAGTTGCTTTCTTTTCTTCAGAAGACTGGATTAAAACGCAAGCAGCTGAGCATGTTGTACAGAAGTTGGCTTTATTGGACAGTAATTCTTGGATACCCATAGACCCACGGCAAGGCTGATGAACTTAAGGATCTTTGTGCAAATAAAGAAGAAACATCTATCTCTGGCTACACTGGAAAGTGAAAACTCTGACTTTTCACATTTCACTGCCTCTTTTTTCTTCAGTTCAGCTCCAGGTTCTCTGTCATCTGGTAGTCATATGTAGGGTTTTCCTTTCTGATGGTTAGGCACCACAGTCACTCCTGGGATAGTAAAGTGTCTTTTAATAGGAAAACTGAGGAAAAAGCTTCTAATGATTCTTTGCAAGATGTTATTTCTACCTCTGCAATGACTGGTTTAAGTCTCAGTGGTGGCAAACAGCCAGGAAAAAAGCAACACAGTGCTTTCTAAAAGAAAAATGTGAATCCTCTTTACAAGGTACAAATAAGGAGTATTGGATAATTTCCTTCTGAGGCAGACTAGGTTCTGCTTGGGAGTGCTGCTGTCTCTGTGAGCCCTCACCTAGGAGTAGGGTGAGCTAATATTCTGTTTATGTAGACAAAACCACGTTCTCATATCTCTTGGTTTGGTTTGGTTTGGTTTAACTCTTATGTGACTGCTCTTTTCTGCCAGCTGTTGAGGCAAGAGCTGTGCTGGGACCTTATGTGAGGCATACAGGCTGCTTTTCTCCTCTCATGGAGAAAGAATTATGAGTGATCTCTAAGCATGATCCCTAACCCCACCAGAACCAGATCCTAACTGCTTCTGGGCTAATTTAGCATTTGATCCTGCTAAAAGCATTGCCTTGATTGTGGGCCAGAGGGCTGATGTGTCCCTTCTTCCCCCCCACCCTGTTAAAACTCAGTTTAAAAGAAAATTTTTTTTTGAAGCTTTTGAAGTTATAATTTTGCTTTATTTTGTCTCTCCTTCTGCTTTGTTTTCTTCTTCTGTACATCTTATCCTACTTTTATTGTATAAGTTTATGTGGGTGTATATGGAGCAAAGCTGAAAGAAATCCCTGCATTTGCTTTTCTTTTTGGACTGTTTTTAAGACTTAAAAAATCATAGTACTGTGCCCTTTCAATACATTAGTTTTGAAATAAAAAAAATTGACAAGGATCAAGTTGTAATAACATGTTCTTCTTGTCTGTTTTGACTGAAACCACTGAATTGAAGCCACTGACTTAGTGGGAAGTGGGAAGCCTTATACTCCAGGACACTGTAGCTGGAACCATACTAACTTAAAACTAAATTAACATATTAGTCAATAAAGCCTTCTTTGTGTGATTATTTTGTAATTTTTTGGGGGGTGAAAAATTATAAGGACATAATATAAATAGTGGAAGTGATGGGAAATTTTTTAACTTTCTGTTTCTTAAAAAACTAGAATAATTTAAGAATATAGTACACTAAGAAATGATATCATAATGCTAATGACTACTACTATACATCAGGGCTATTAAGTTTTAAATGCCAATTTTACTATAAAGGTAGTGTGACTGTATAAATGTCATTGCTTTTGATAGCATAACTTGTAAGAGTTATGAAATAAGTGAATTAAAATGTGGTTAAACTAGGGAAATTCCATCTGTTCCAAAGTTCCTGCCTCTCGCACTATAGCAGCAGCAATTCAAAGTGGTGTAATGGATGTTGAGAAATTAAGCAGAGACACCTCAGTAATATGCTTAGGAATGCAGAGCTTGTAGCTGCACATGCAACTCCTCTATCTACTCATTACTGGGAAGTCAAAAGGTTTTTGACTTTACTTACACCTGTTCAAGCAGTTTGTACTAGTGGCAGATGGAATCTACAGAAGATTAAATATGACTTCTGAATGGTAATTAATACAAATCATGTTGTTTTCTTATGATATCCAGGTAATTTAAAAATGCAAATCTAAAACCTGTGTTCTTATCAATGAAATTCCCTAGGCCTGTTGTTGTACATCCTGGACTTCTGAGTTCCTACTGTGTGTGGAGAGAAATATCACTCCAGTTTAACTGAACAACATATGCTTCACATAAGGTCTTAGGTTAAGTACAAGGAGGAGCTCAACACGCTTTTCACTTTCTCTTTCATAAACATTCTGGAAAAGCTGGCTTTTTTTCAGTAATGAAACTGGCCATGCTAATTATAGCATATTTGACCATTCTGGTTTATTTTATTGGTAGATCTGTAAAAGCTGGTTTGCCAAGAGTTTTTACACTTGGGTTTCTGAGGAGAGTTTGTCCAGAACTGACAGAGGTTGCAGTTCTAACACTGTGTGAATTCAATGTGACATTTTTGCCCTAGGCAAAATAACAAATTTTGAGCAAATTTGTATGAGTGAGTATTAAATATTAGTTTCACTAAGAAATGTCTCTGTTTTCATTGTGAATCGTGCTAGGTTTATTTTCTTGTGAAGCAGCAGTTTTACAATCTTTGTAAATATTGTACTTTTGTAAAACAACTAGTGAAAATTGAGCATAAAATTTGTGGGTTTCTGTGGAAGTTTTTTATTGTTTTTAACTTGAGTGGTTTCATTTTTTCCCCCTTTCTGTCTGCTAGCTTTAATTTATTGATGATGTTTTCCCATCATCACGCCCTCTCCTTTTTTCATCTTCTTTTCTTTTCTTTTTTTTGGTCAACAAGTTAAGATTAAGTGATGACACAAGAATTTTTGATAGGAAGTTCATCCTCCCAATTGTTGATAGGGCTTGCTGTGAGTCTAACTTCTGTGTCTGGTCATAATCTAGGATCTGAACTGCAAACAGTGTAGGCTGGAGTAAACAGACAGGTCAGGTTTTGGCCCAATTATTTTGGCTATGAAGAAGAAAAGCAATGTTTTTAAATGAAACAAGCATGAAATAGTTTGCATTTATCTTGGTGATNTGGTTTGGTTTGGTTTGGTTTAACTCTTATGTGACTGCTCTTTTCTGCCAGCTGTTGAGGCAAGAGCTGTGCTGGGACCTTATGTGAGGCATACAGGCTGCTTTTCTCCTCTCATGGAGAAAGAATTATGAGTGATCTCTAAGCATGATCCCTAACCCCACCAGAACCAGATCCTAACTGCTTCTGGGCTAATTTAGCATTTGATCCTGCTAAAAGCATTGCCTTGATTGTGGGCCAGAGGGCTGATGTGTCCCTTCTTCCCCCCCACCCTGTTAAAACTCAGTTTAAAAGAAAATTTTTTTTTGAAGCTTTTGAAGTTATAATTTTGCTTTATTTTGTCTCTCCTTCTGCTTTGTTTTCTTCTTCTGTACATCTTATCCTACTTTTATTGTATAAGTTTATGTGGGTGTATATGGAGCAAAGCTGAAAGAAATCCCTGCATTTGCTTTTCTTTTTGGACTGTTTTTAAGACTTAAAAAATCATAGTACTGTGCCCTTTCAATACATTAGTTTTGAAATAAAAAAAAATTGACAAGGATCAAGTTGTAATAACGTGTTCTTCTTGTCTGTTTTGACTGAAACCACTGAATTGAAGCCACTGACTTAGTGGGAAGTGGGAAGCCTTATACTCCAGGACACTGTAGCTGGAACCATACTAACTTAAAACTAAATTAACATATTAGTCAATAAAGCCTTCTTTGTGTGATTATTTTGTAATTTTTTGGGGGGTGAAAAATTATAAGGACATAATATAAATAGTGGAAGTGATGGGAAATTTTTTAACTTTCTGTTTCTTAAAAAACTAGAATAATTTAAGAATATAGTACACTAAGAAATGATATCATAATGCTAATGACTACTACTATACATCAGGGCTATTAAGTTTTAAATGCCAATTTTACTATAAAGGTAGTGTGACTGTATAAATGTCATTGCTTTTGATAGCATAACTTGTAAGAGTTATGAAATAAGTGAATTAAAATGTGGTTAAACTAGGGAAATTCCATCTGTTCCAAAGTTCCTGCCTCTCGCACTATAGCAGCAGCAATTCAAAGTGGTGTAATGGATGTTGAGAAATTAAGCAGAGACACCTCAGTAATATGCTTAGGAATGCAGAGCTTGTAGCTGCACATGCAACTCCTCTATCTACTCATTACTGGGAAGTCAAAAGGTTTTTGACTTTACTTACACCTGTTCAAGCAGTTTGTACTAGTGGCAGATGGAATCTACAGAAGATTAAATATGACTTCTGAATGGTAATTAATACAAATCATGTTGTTTTCTTATGATATCCAGGTAATTTAAAAATGCAAATCTAAAACCTGTGTTCTTATCAATGAAATTCCCTAGGCCTGTTGTTGTACATCCTGGACTTCTGAGTTCCTACTGTGTGTGGAGAGAAATATCACTCCAGTTTAACTGAACAACATATGCTTCACATAAGGTCTTAGGTTAAGTACAAGGAGGAGCTCAACACGCTTTTCACTTTCTCTTTCATAAACATTCTGGAAAAGCTGGCTTTTTTTCAGTAATGAAACTGGCCATGCTAATTATAGCATATTTGACCATTCTGGTTTATTTTATTGGTAGATCTGTAAAAGCTGGTTTGCCAAGAGTTTTTACACTTGGGTTTCTGAGGAGAGTTTGTCCAGAACTGACAGAGGTTGCAGTTCTAACACTGTGTGAATTCAATGTGACATTTTTGCCCTAGGCAAAATAACAAATTTTGAGCAAATTTGTATGAGTGAGTATTAAATATTAGTTTCACTAAGAAATGTCTCTGTTTTCATTGTGAATCGTGCTAGGTTTATTTTCTTGTGAAGCAGCAGTTTTACAATCTTTGTAAATATTGTACTTTTGTAAAACAACTAGTGAAAATTGAGCATAAAATTTGTGGGTTTCTGTGGAAGTTTTTTATTGTTTTTAACTTGAGTGGTTTCATTTTTTCCCCCTTTCTGTCTGCTAGCTTTAATTTATTGATGATGTTTTCCCATCATCACGCCCTCTCCTTTTTTCATCTTCTTTTCTTTTCTTTTTTTTGGTCAACAAGTTAAGATTAAGTGATGACACAAGAATTTTTGATAGGAAGTTCATCCTCCCAATTGTTGATAGGGCTTGCTGTGAGTCTAACTTCTGTGTCTGGTCATAATCTAGGATCTGAACTGCAAACAGTGTAGGCTGGAGTAAACAGACAGGTCAGGTTTTGGCCCAATTATTTTGGCTATGAAGAAGAAAAGCAATGTTTTTAAATGAAACAAGCATGAAATAGTTTGCATTTATCTTGGTGATAATTCACAGTTTGTGTTTTTTTTAATAGCATCAAGCTTAAATGGAATAAACAATTTTTTTAATCTTATCCTACAGTAATGTTATGGGCTGTCTACTAATTGCTCTGAAGCATCTTATTTAAAGATAAATAACCTTTGTACTGGAAATAAAATTATTTAATTGTGTGCTGACATGCTAATACTAGTACTGGGGATAAATGGCTTTATTTCTATTTTTCCTAGAAGGTCTACAATGAGTATTATTGGCAAGGACTTTGAATTGAAGTGTATGTTCACCATGAATAATGTGAAGTAGCAAAATAAGATGATGCATCCTAACAAAACAAACGTATATTTCAACCTTGATTTCATTTGCGAGTAGTGTGTATCTATCCTTTGCATACACACAGTAAGAATTCTCATAGACTGTCACCTGCCCTAACATTTTTTTCCTGGATACTGTTCATGATTCCAAATATTTCTAGCTCCTTTTGTGATCTTCTCAAAAGTCTTCTTGTCTCTTACAGTGCATTTGCCTCCTGCTTCTTCCCTGCAAGGTGTTAATCTTTCCCGGTGTTTCTACCTCACATAAGACTTCTACATGCTAATTTTCACTTCCCATGTTTTCTTAAAATGCTTTTTAAAAATCCATATCTTTATATAGCAACAGTATTCTGAAATTTTTAATGTATTTTTAGTCAAAATGCCANAAAAAAAAATTGACAAGGATCAAGTTGTAATAACGTGTTCTTCTTGTCTGTTTTGACTGAAACCACTGAATTGAAGCCACTGACTTAGTGGGAAGTGGGAAGCCTTATACTCCAGGACACTGTAGCTGGAACCATACTAACTTAAAACTAAATTAACATATTAGTCAATAAAGCCTTCTTTGTGTGATTATTTTGTAATTTTTTGGGGGGTGAAAAATTATAAGGACATAATATAAATAGTGGAAGTGATGGGAAATTTTTTAACTTTCTGTTTCTTAAAAAACTAGAATAATTTAAGAATATAGTACACTAAGAAATGATATCATAATGCTAATGACTACTACTATACATCAGGGCTATTAAGTTTTAAATGCCAATTTTACTATAAAGGTAGTGTGACTGTATAAATGTCATTGCTTTTGATAGCATAACTTGTAAGAGTTATGAAATAAGTGAATTAAAATGTGGTTAAACTAGGGAAATTCCATCTGTTCCAAAGTTCCTGCCTCTCGCACTATAGCAGCAGCAATTCAAAGTGGTGTAATGGATGTTGAGAAATTAAGCAGAGACACCTCAGTAATATGCTTAGGAATGCAGAGCTTGTAGCTGCACATGCAACTCCTCTATCTACTCATTACTGGGAAGTCAAAAGGTTTTTGACTTTACTTACACCTGTTCAAGCAGTTTGTACTAGTGGCAGATGGAATCTACAGAAGATTAAATATGACTTCTGAATGGTAATTAATACAAATCATGTTGTTTTCTTATGATATCCAGGTAATTTAAAAATGCAAATCTAAAACCTGTGTTCTTATCAATGAAATTCCCTAGGCCTGTTGTTGTACATCCTGGACTTCTGAGTTCCTACTGTGTGTGGAGAGAAATATCACTCCAGTTTAACTGAACAACATATGCTTCACATAAGGTCTTAGGTTAAGTACAAGGAGGAGCTCAACACGCTTTTCACTTTCTCTTTCATAAACATTCTGGAAAAGCTGGCTTTTTTTCAGTAATGAAACTGGCCATGCTAATTATAGCATATTTGACCATTCTGGTTTATTTTATTGGTAGATCTGTAAAAGCTGGTTTGCCAAGAGTTTTTACACTTGGGTTTCTGAGGAGAGTTTGTCCAGAACTGACAGAGGTTGCAGTTCTAACACTGTGTGAATTCAATGTGACATTTTTGCCCTAGGCAAAATAACAAATTTTGAGCAAATTTGTATGAGTGAGTATTAAATATTAGTTTCACTAAGAAATGTCTGTTTTCATTGTGAATCGTACTAGGTTTATTTTCTTGTGAAGCAGCAGTTTTACAATCTTTGTAAATATTGTACTTTTGTAAAACAACTAGTGAAAATTGAGCATAAAATTTGTGGGTTTCTGTGGAAGTTTTTTATTGTTTTTAACTTGAGTGGTTTCATTTTTTCCCCCTTTCTGTCTGCTAGCTTTAATTTATTGATGATGTTTTCCCATCATCACGCCCTCTCCTTTTTTCATCTTCTTTTCTTTTCTTTTTTTTGGTCAACAAGTTAAGATTAAGTGATGACACAAGAATTTTTGATAGGAAGTTCATCCTCCCAATTGTTGATAGGGCTTGCTGTGAGTCTAACTTCTGTGTCTGGTCATAATCTAGGATCTGAACTGCAAACAGTGTAGGCTGGAGTAAACAGACAGGTCAGGTTTTGGCCCAATTATTTTGGCTATGAAGAAGAAAAGCAATGTTTTTAAATGAAACAAGCATGAAATAGTTTGCATTTATCTTGGTGATAATTCACAGTTTGTGTTTTTTTTAATAGCATCAAGCTTAAATGGAATAAACAATTTTTTTAATCTTATCCTACAGTAATGTTATGGGCTGTCTACTAATTGCTCTGAAGCATCTTATTTAAAGATAAATAACCTTTGTACTGGAAATAAAATTATTTAATTGTGTGCTGACATGCTAATACTAGTACTGGGGATAAATGGCTTTATTTCTATTTTTCCTAGAAGGTCTACAATGAGTATTATTGGCAAGGACTTTGAATTGAAGTGTATGCTCACCATGAATAATGTGAAGTAGCAAAATAAGATGATGCATCCTAACAAAACAAACGTATATTTCAACCTTGATTTCATTTGCGAGTAGTGTGTATCTATCCTTTGCATACACACAGTAAGAATTCTCATAGACTGTCACCTGCCCTAACATTTTTTTCCTGGATACTGTTCATGATTCCAAATATTTCTAGCTCCTTTTGTGATCTTCTCAAAAGTCTTCTTGTCTCTTACAGTGCATTTGCCTCCTGCTTCTTCCCTGCAAGGTGTTAATCTTTCCCGGTGTTTCTACCTCACATAAGACTTCTACATGCTAATTTTCACTTCCCATGTTTTCTTAAAATGCTTTTTAAAAATCCATATCTTTATATAGCAACAGTATTCTGAAATTTTTAATGTATTTTTAGTCAAAATGCCATGTAGGAACAAAAAAAAAAAAAAGACAATTAAATGCTTTAGGTGGTCATGGTTATGGAAATAATATGAACCCTTCTGTACTGTGCCTGAATGCATGAGCAACCGCTGCACATTTCTGGATACCATAGCTAAATCCTCTCCCCCCACAAATAATATATCAATTCTTGTAAGAAATGTTCATGATCATTCTTATCTAAGGAATATAGAAAAAAAATGCTTTTTGGAGATATTTTAGTGAGAGGAAGAGTGCCTTCTCAAACTGTTCACGTTCTAACATCCTGAATCTGTGAGTTCAGGGTAATGTCCTTGAAGCCAATAGCTGTAATGTGGATTTTTCTGTGATTTTTTTTTTATTTTTTACTCTGGTGTACCTCATATGGTCCAAAACAATAGCTAGCAATAGTTGCAGAATATAGGATCTAAATCCTACAGCACTTCATTGAATCTGGACTTTCATCAGATCTTTATCCAAGATAGTTACAGTTCTTATGAATGAATTCTGGAATACAGGGAGATATTGATTTGCTGTGGACTAGTAGCTGAATGTCAAGGCTTGAGAGTCAGAGCACATCTCTGAGCAGCTGGACTAGCTGGAGAATCAGGGTGGGTGCACAGAGATAGGGAAGAGAAGATTGGAGCAATGGGGATGAGGAATTGAGCCTGCTGTTCCAAATCTTCAAAGCAGTGGCAAACTTTTCTGTCGCAGACCACTGTTGGTCTTGCGTGTCATTATGGTTCCCTAACCAATTAAGGTTGTTTAACTTTAAATCTGGCTAAGAAATCTGGCTTTGGCTAAGAAAGCATCATTCGATAACTGTGCTTTTAAAAACCAAACAGTTTTGTGGTGGAGGAAATGCTCTGCTGTGAAGTTTGCCTTTCAAGCCACGGGAGGAAGGAGTGCTGACGTTGATAGTGACAGACCTGCTGGACTGTGCCATCTCGGGTGTGGGGCTTGTCTTTGCTTAAAGACAACAATTGTACAAGTTCAGAACTTGATCATTCTGTAGCCACAAGTTTTGTGTTGTTACCACTTGCAGTTTTGCTCAGCTCGTGAGCAGTGGCGACCACAGAGAGGCTGCAGCCTGGCCTGCTGCCTGTGGCAGAGCCAGGCCCCGGCTGCCTGGCACCGTGCCTGCCTTGGGGAAAAAAACAATGGAAACAACAGACAAGTTCTATAGTTTTTTTTTTCCCCTCTAAGTCTCACAGTGGCCTTGTGAGGCCAATGAATTATGTATTACTGCTTGATTTCTCTCGACCGCTTGTGCACATTAACTGAGGTGGTTGCACGAGAGGTGGCTGATTCTCGTCAGACCGTGGCCATGTGCTGACATGTCTGGGGACAGGACATCCAGGTTGGGGGTCAAACCTGGCCTCTGTGGCCCTCAAACCACTGGGACCACTGTGCTGACCAAAAGATAGATGTCCTTCCTCACAGGTGTGTTTAGCATACAGTTATACATTATCTCTTTATATATAGCTGAGTTTCTGTTTGTGTTTCTCTGCAACCAATTGGCTGCTTACAAAATGGGAATATTTCAGATACAAGGCTTTCAAATGTTTTATATTGTTGCTCAAGAAAAGGTGTGTGCCGCATTTTTCCAGCACTTCTGCTAAATGCATATATAATGCTTGGGTTTTTCCTAGAATATTTTCCCTAAGGAGTTAACTAATATCTCTGAAGCCTTCTGAGATTAAAATTTGAGAAGTCTTCAATATATGTCCCTGATTTTCTGACTCTAGTGCTTATTTGTTTAGTCTGATGGGAATAGTCTTTGCCTACCGTGCTTGAAGAAGAAAAGAAGACTTTTTGTGCTCCTGGGAGGCGAAGGCAGTTTTCATTGGCATTTTAGTGAAATATTAAAGGCAAAGCAGATTTGGAGGGACACACTGCAAAGGCTGTCACAGTGATCAGAGAAGCACTGGAGTGAGGAAAGGGACAGCTAAATGTGTAGGTGGAGAGTCGGTCCATTTGTGCAAAAGTATGAGTAACCGAGGTTATGAATTGGTTGCAGATGGGAGCTGGCAAGCAGGAAAAGTGGAACAAAATTATATTGACATCCCTGTGTTGTCTAAAGACCACTACAAGACCATTAGTATTGCTGCGTAGCCAGCAGGGAGGCCCTGTCAGGGTGAGATTTTACTTAGGCAACTGGTATTGATTTTTGGTCTGCCGCCACGAAGGAGGAAGGAAAAGATTATCTTTTTTATTTTTTTTCCCTTCCCTATGTCCATATTCATGGCTGCAAAGCAGTGTGCCTAGAGCTGGGGTGTAGCACTGGGAGTGGCTGTGAGCTGTTGTGGCTCTGACTTTATTGGGGGAACAAAATGAATCTTTTGAATCACTCTTCTGAATTTGTGCCTTATCTTTGCTCATCTTCCCTCTCATGATTCCTGAAAGGCCATTCCAAGGGGAAAAATTAAGGATACAACTCACGTGGTGATGGTTCAAAGCATCATGTATAGCAAACTTTTTTTTTTTTGACCTCTCTGAATTAAATGTGAGTAACTAGTGTCATTGGTCTCGCAAACTGACAATCCTTGTGCTTGCCCCTAGGGTAGCAGAAGCCGTAGCTGTGAGGGCTGCAGCTCTCCCTGGGGTCTCTCTGAGTGTGTGGGGCTCCTGGCAGAAGCCAGGGACAAACTCCATGGCAATGCAGGGAGAAGTTCTGAGGATTTGAGCCTTCTTCGATTTGTAGCCAAACTTTCATCTGGATACTGCTGAGTAAAGCTGTTAGTAGTACTTTCTGTGCTCTGTCCTAGCAAGAAGTGTTTAGCGGCTAAAAATGAGCCATGACACAGCTACTGGGCTAGGTAGCAGCTCTTGTTCTTGGGTCTTGCTTCAAGTGTCAATATAGAAGGGAAATAGCTTAATAGTGCTATCCTCTCCTCTTCCTCCTGCAACTCATGTCTACTAGTACTAGTTTCTCTTACGTATTTATGAGTGCCCAATTGAACATGTTAACAATGGGTTTATTTTCCTACTTTCTCAGAATAAACTTGGCAAAGAGAAATTTCTGGCTAGAGAAAAACCTATGTGAAAAATAGTGGTCTACAGCCTGCTTGTAATAGATGTATGGAGACTGACTCGGTCTTAAATCACATAGAATCCTTCCTCTGGACTTAAGCTGGCTCCTAGTGTATTGTTATTAATATACTCCTTTAGCAGAGAAAATAAATCTGATAGAAATATGTTTTTCTTCATTCTATTGTGTCTATAATAAACACTTCGCTAAGGGAGCCTTTTCTTTAAATTTTAAATACACACAGAAAATTGAGACCGAATTGTTGGAGAAGCAATCAGTAAAATAGAACAGTGCTGTTTAACTGTAATAGATTAGTTAAATATCCCATGCTATTTCATCCCTGTTCATCTACGTCTTTACCTTTTTTTTATATTGTGAAGCCTACTTAAATGTCATTCTGCTGTTTGTTTGACAGGAGATTATTACTAAGGAGGGTAGATCTGAACACTGCTTGTTTCCAAGGGGATAAAATGAAAATATTCTGCTGGGACTTTGGCCCTTTAATTATGGGTAATTTTTAAACAAATTAGTTTTGATCATTGAAACACCAGATTAAATCTTGACATTGATTGCTGTCAGTTCTGTTAACACTCCTAATTTTGTTTTGTCTTGTGGTAGAGGCAGCTGTTTGTGCTATGAAAATTTGTTTGCTGCTGCTTTGTTTATACTCTCTCCTACTTTGGTTTTGGCCACAGATCTGATTGGAAAAGCAGTTGTAATCAAGAAAACAAAACCCCAAACTGGAAAAATATCACTGTTTAAACTAGAAATGTTTTTATTTTTACCTTAGTAGTGCTTAATTAGAACTTTGTGGAAACTCCCAATGTATTTAAGAGCAAAACGGTGATTAAAGAGTAAAAAGCCACTTACTAACAAATCCTGGCAAAGTGCTGCATTTTCCCACCTATTCTAAAGCACAGTGGAAGTCAGACTCTTACCTTATTCTTTTTTCTTGGCTTTTCCTCCAGGACCTACTCAGGTTCTCTCTGTCTTGACTTTTAACCCTGAAGTGGAAAATTATCTGATACTGTGTTGGGTTGAGTCACCAAGAAATATCCTTGTTTGTCTGTGGATGGTGTTAGCCCCTTAGAGCAGAATGACATAAACAATTTCAAATTACAGCTTATTTGCTTAGATATGGCAGGTATTGTATTTAACTTTACTGTTCAGTGCTGAGGTTTTTTTCTGTCTCCTGCCATAATAGCCCAACGTTTATCTGTGCTCTGTCTTGTTAGGCTATGATATAATGAGAAAAAGGCTACTGTTTCTTATTTACTGCAGAAAAGATGATACAGTACAGATAACAGTTTGCAACACAACACTGTGTGTGCAACAATAATTTTATAAGATGTGAGCATGAGGTCTATTTTCTTAAAAATTGAGGTGCTTTATGAAAACCTATTAGTGTAATAGAAAACATTTTCATCAGTGCATTTTGCAAGAACATGCTGGTGGAGGCTTGGTTGTCATTTGGATGGTGTGTTATCTGTCAGCGTGGCTGCTTTCTTTAATCATGCTTTTGAAAGGCACCTAGTACAATGCCACCATTTATTCTAGTAACATTTTTGTATAAATAAATAACTTGCAAATTATGTTTTAGCGTAGAATTAGTTTTCTAAGTTAGCTAAAGAAATTTTGCTCACAAAAGATCTTTTGCCCTTAACACACACTTGTATAGTTGCCCTTCCAAAGGCTTCGCCCTTGAATATTGGGCTGTGCCATAAATTCCTTAAACCAAGTACAGTCGTACAGTCTCCTGCCTTTATGCAGAGACAGTTGCTAAATTTAGATATATATATATATATATATATATACACAACAGTTCTAGGAAATGCTATGTGGAGTTCTTACTTTACAACGTTAGATGACAAGCGAGTACCCGCTTACAAGCCAATAAGATGGGTGGTGTTTTCTTCTCTGCTGTTTGATGGCAAATGATTACAGATAAGCTGTAGGGATATCCATTTATTCACAAGGACTTTGTCTTGCAGCTGAAATGTTACCAATTCAGAAAGCTCTTTATATATGGCAATCAATTTTAACTCTCCCTCTCTGCTGATAACAGAAGCCTCTGTCTCACCCTGTCTGGCTCATGCTAGCTGCCTCTTGAACGTGTTCTGAGCTTGACATAGTTGTGTAAGTCACTTTATGGTAACAGAAGATGTCGTTAGGCTGGTGAACAGAAAGAAATAGATACAGAAGTGTCCAGCTGCCTTCAGTTGTGTCTGTTTATTAGCCCATGTGAATGTACCCAGCATTCCACAAAACTCCACCAATGTTTTAATCAAGTTACGTCTGTCGGAAGAGGGAGAGAAGCTGTTGTAGGGACTGTTAGCTAAACCTCATGCCCAGTAGAGTGCAGAATGTAAATTAAGGAGACTTTTGCTCCAAAACTGCTATCCTATGACACAGAAGCCAGGAGGCTTAGAGATCCCTAGAACTTTGTGTGCTAAAACATGGTAACATAAACACAGGCAAGTGCATCCACTAGAGGGTATTGGCACGCTATATATGATAGTGCATTATAGGTAATATCTAACAAGTCTCATTTAATATGCCTGTATAGGAGACGCTTAAAAGTCCTTTCTCTTGGAAAGTCCATATTCCCCAGAACCTCTTCCATTTTCTGGTGGTAAATGCATTCCTGTTACCAGCTCAATTGCCATTAGAAGAACAAATGGGTGGTAATCTGTGTGCTACCAAATTATCAAATGGCTCATATCCAGATGGTGATTGAAATATTGATGCGGTTGAAAGACTTCTAGAGAGTCTGAAGGTCAATTGGGCACCATGAGAACTTGTCCCTTCCTCATAGAACAGCTTTCAGGAGAGGGATAAGAGCATTCAAATTGTGCTGTCCAAGTATTTCTTAAAAGCATCTGTCCTGGAGGCAAGAGGGAAGGAAACACAGCAAAAAAGTCCATACTTTTGATGATATCCAGTAAGCCCATTACTATAAAGACTTTTACAACCAATCTGGCATGGGAACTTTTAGTTTATAGCAGAAGGCTCATTTAGTTCAGAGAAGAACTTGCATTTATTGGGGAGAGAGATGCCATGTCGTATTCCTAGGAGTACTCCT
The DNA here is from genome assembly GCA_013401255.1 of Urocolius indicus. Classification (NCBI taxonomy): domain Eukaryota; kingdom Metazoa; phylum Chordata; class Aves; order Coliiformes; family Coliidae; genus Urocolius; species Urocolius indicus. The sequence goes on along the minus strand of WBNH01002690.1, from coordinate 513,690 downwards.
TTTGACTTTAAAATATTTATTGTCTTGGTTATGATTGTTGCATATATTGTTTGTGCTTTTACTCATAAATGGCTATTAAAAGGAAGAGAGAGAAAGCATGTGTAAGATCAAATATATCAGGTGTTTCTTATGGCTCTGATCCAAAGTGTACTTGGGAGTCAATAATACCCTGTGGGTGGCTTGTGTAAAAAAAAAATGGTTAAAAAACTGATTTTATGGAAAACACTGAGAAAAGTGAAATATTAGCTGCAGCTAGCTGAAATTACTTTGTGTTTCAAGTCTTGAAAAATGTAAGGTCTTGAGGAAAAGCACTCCCTCTATTTGTTGTACATAAGTGGTGATTCAACTATGTCAGTTTGCATTGATGTGTGTGTGTGTGTATATATATATATATAGTACATTAATGCCTGCATATTCCATGTCCTCTGAGAGGCTAGGCTATATCACAAAGGGAGTTTTCTGACTGGTATCAGGACAGTAAAGGCTGTTTGCTAACAAATCTAATTGTGGATGTGAGCAAGGCTCGTCAAAACACACTGATCCCACAAGATAACCAAGGTAGATAAAATGAACCATGAAAGTTGAGACCAACAACAACAAATACCTCATTCATGTCACAAAAGCCATTGTCATTTTCCCATTATATCAGCAGTTCCCTGAGCAAGCAGGCAAATGCATGTGAGCAAGTCAGAATTTCAGCGAGAAAGCCCTTTATGTAATATCTATTTTCATTCAAATTCGAGATTGAAGGATCAAGTAATGGGATGAGATGTTGAAGGATTGATCTGTAAGAAATCGTTTTATTGTTGTAGTCATTAATGAAAATGTTCTCCTTAAATATTCAAACATCTACAGCAGTATTAAAAATTAATCTATATCCAGCATACCAATACCTGCTCACTTATTTTTGCAGAAGGTAAATTTTTAAAAGATCATTATGCAAAGGGGAAGTGCTTGTTTATGTAGATGTGTTGTTCTTGTAGCATTGATAGTATTATCTGAATAATTTATGTAATATTTAGTGAGAGATAAAGACTGCTGAGGTTTTCTGATTCTTTCCTTTCCAAAATGTGGTTTTAAAATAATGTGCAGATTCTAGTGGTGTGCCCAATCTATTTTAAAACTATCTGAGCTATGAAATGCCTACCAATTCTTTGAAAGATCGAGTAGATTAACAGATCTAACTACCAGCTTGTCGTTCCTGGTACTTAATCTACTGTGGGTTTTTTTTTTTTCCTGCAGAAATAATGAAAATGTGTTCTGCAGAATAACCTTTAAGAATGTGTTTCCTCTCTTGTTTGATATTTTCAGATACATAGTCACCTGTGGTCTCTTTTCAGCTATGTGTATTTAATGATATTTTTAAAAAACTGCACAAAATTTCACGTAGGCCTTTGTTATTGTCACATTTCATTGTGAGCACGTTTGTTTTTTATGCATTATTAATCCTAAACATCTTTCAGTAAAATTACCAGTGTGGCTTTTTCACACTGTATACTTGATTTTCCATTACTCACATTTTTCTTCATTGAATGCCACAGTTGTCTGTCTGCATTTCTCAGTTTTGTTTCTTGTTTCTGTCATGGTGGACGGAAATCACTTATCACTACACATCATTATTTCTGTAATCACTTTTTAATACAAATATATTTCCAAATTTAATTGGCAGATTTGTTACAATTGCTCCAAAATAATGAGGAATTTAGAACAAGGCAAATAACCTTCAGGTTCATTAGATGTATTATGTAATCCCTTTTGTGTGTAATTCTGAGGTGCATCTCAGCTAGGCTGATAAGACGTTGATTTCAACTAGTACCTTGGGGGAAAGCTTTCTAGCTTTGGATATTCTTACATCTGTTTCCTAACTCTCAGACTAACTTTTCTTGTTGAGCTTTGAGAAAAGTCTTTTTTTTTTTTGCTACTCATTTTTACTACAAAAAAAAAAAAAAGCATCAGGTTCACTGATAACTCTCATTCCCGCTGTAAAGTAGGGTTAATAATCAAATAATATGAAAAAAAGCCATATATTGTGAGCACCCTGAGAGGATGGTCCTTACTTTGCATTTCTTTATCCAAAGCTTGGTAGTATCAGCAATTCAGCATTTCCATCCTGCATTAGAATATCCTACCTCTACAAAACTTCCTGAATATCACATTAATGGATTGAGACTGTTGTTGCTGATTAAATATTTTTTAACTAAAATGTAGTGGTATCAGTTTGGCATGCCTTTGATTCTTTTTCTGCTGTTACTCTACTTCCATGGTACTCGTGGTACAACGATGTGGTAATTTTGCAGAACTTAGAAGTATGAGACTAATGAGGTTCCCACTGAAAAAAACTCACAGTCAAGTCCATTGTGTTTATGTTTGGTTTGTGTTTTAAACACTTTGAATCGTAGTTGCCTCACATTGATACTCTGGTACTCGGGTACAAAACATCTCTTTCACAAACTGATCTTCTATAGTTAGGAATAAACAGCAATATAAAAATGAATCCTGTGTTAGAAACTGATATCTCTTCAGTACCTGTTTCCAGCACTTGCCCCAGTAAAACAACTGAAACCCCCTCCATGCACTATATAGATTATATAAATAAAGTCTTCCAGGAACACATGTAGTGGAATGCAGAAATTCATAATCGATGTGTGAGTCTTTTTGATACTAAGGAGTGAAAGCAACTTTTTTAGTTCAAGTTTCACGGTGGAAGTTTCCAGTTACAAAAGCTGGACGTAATTTTAGTGTACAACCATCTATTGTACAAACTTCCCCTTTGGTTTTGAACAGCCTTATCTAATTTTCTTTCTGTTTTGTGATTGTAGTATTTATGTTTATTCATGAAGTTCTTTTTCCTTATATCATTTCCTTATATTATTTGTAAAAGTTTTTGGGCTGGATGCTGTCATACATGTCAGTAAAATTTGACAGATAAGTAAACAAGTTATTTCTCTCTCTTCAATAGAACCTTTTACATAGCATGTCAAACACTGTTATACAAGTAAAGCTGTACTAAATACATGGGAACAAAACCCAAACACACATAAAAACTACCTAACCTCCCAAACAAGTTAGTTTATTTGACTAAAGCTATTGGTATTCTGGTATGGCCTGAAATAAAAAGCAAGCTTTATGTGTGTCTGCAACTGAAAAAAAAAAAAGTTAAAAATCTTCCAAAATGTTGTGTCAGTTGTAAAATATATTGCTTTATATTTTGAGAGACACTTGAGACTTTTTGTTATGGATTTTGTTGGGCTTTTTTTTTTCCCCCCTCCCAACTGAAGTTCCAATGCCCCCGTTTTGTGTAGTCAAGGTTCCTTTTCTGTAACAGTGGGTTTTGGCATGCAGCCTCATGAAGCTTCTTTAGAAGGTCAAAGTAAGTGGGAAAAGTTTTTGTTCATACTTCAAAAAGCTGCTCAAGTATGCATTTAAGTCAAAGAGAAACAGATGTTGGTGAATACATATTTTAGATGTTCTTTTCTGGGATCTTTTGTGGCAAGAGCACCTGTCCTGCCAAATGAAAACATCACATAGGAATGAAGTGGCACTTGTGCTGGTTCAAGCATTTTTAAGCAGAGATGCTCAGCTATCACTTAACAAAGCAACATCTGTGTCACAGGAGAACTTTGGGATCTTGCTGCTTGTTGGGCTTGCTTAATCGTGTTCATGTCTGCTATTCCTGCTTGTCTGCCTGTCTGCTATTCCTTCTTGCCAAAGAAAGAGGTTTCAGTGGCTTTGGGAAGTGAGATGTAAAAAACTACAGTTTTGCTTATAAAGCTGAGACATCTAACACAGCCCCTTCTTACAAAGAAGAGTATAAGAATCACAATGGCAAAGTCTTTTCTGTGTGTTTTATCTACAGAGGTGAGGATGTGTTTGCATTCCTCTCTCTCAATGCTTGACTTGGAATTCATAGGAATTACTCTAGTAGCTCTGTCATATTGCATTTGCTGATCTGTAGAATTGGAAGATGAGCATTTCCAGGTTAAGCAATGATATTTTATTAATAAGAAAACTCACTTAACTAGAGCAGAGGTTTCTTGCAGTTGTTGCGGACTGTTGCACAGCAAGCTAAAACTTTATTAGCAACACTCAGATGTACAAGTGATTCTTGTGACCTTCTGTGAGTGTCTGAGGTGGGATTACACAGTAGATAAAACAAGCATGCTCTTTGGTTCTTAAATACCATTTTCTTCTCCTTTTACTTGCAGTGCCTCAGCACAAGTACATGTCCCATAACATTGTTTTCTGTTCATTTAACATGTTTTTGTAAATGCACTGTATTTCTGTAGAGGATATAAGCTTCTGAAATCAAGCATTTTAATTGAGCTGCATGGCGTGTCATTCAAATCTTTAATTTAAAATCAGTTTGCAGCTGTTCTTTGGTGAACTGTAGGTTGTTTTTTTCCCCCTCTATGAAATCAATCACATTATAAATACTTTGTATAAATGATCTTAACTGTAAGTGATGAATTCGATTGGTTTGGGTTTGTTGTTTGTTATATGGTTTCCAAAATGGTAGCGACATGTTTACTTTTACCAGAGTTGTTATCCCACTGACTTCTAGATGATCTAGACTGTTTGTTTACTGGCTAAATATGTGAATGTTATCATCAAATGATGAAGTTCCTAGTAAGGACCAAAAGTGTTGTGAGATGTACTTAGCTTTCAACTTGGGGAAAACCTGAAGTTAATTTCTCCACTAGAAGCACAGGCTGGGATTTGCTGTTTTGCAGTGGTATAAAATATGAATGAATCTTAAATGTATTCCTAATACCCCAAAATTTGCATCAGAGAATTGCCAATAGGATGTTGGTAGTGCACCGCAAGGAAGTTTCCTGAAGGAAACAGCAGAAAGTCTAAACTGTGGTGTAGGTATTTGAGTCAAAGAGTATCTGATATTTTGCTTACTGTTTGTACTGAGATACTGAAGTACTAAAAGAGGAAGAAGAACTCAGCTATCTCAGTTATTACATATAACTACCTGATAGGGTGCTTTAGTGGTATTTAGTAGTTTAGGGGCTTTATATTTTGTTTTGGTTTTTTTTTTCCTAGAAAAACTTTAAAGTACGTAGTTTCAGACATGACCCTTACATAATGAAATTCAGTACTGAAATCAACAAGATGAGCTGCCTGGGGTTTGGGTGGGACAGGGTTAATTTCTGCCAGATACATGCTTCACATTGTATTACCTCATTTTCAACGATTCAGATTGTAAAAAAAATTCAAAAATACCATCCATAATTAATCTTTTCCAGTGATAAACTGAGCTCTGCAGTTTTAAGAACCTGAATATAAACACTGGAATTAATTTTATTATTTTTCATTGTCTAGCTTAAGAAATATGCAGAAATGGAAGATCATAAATAGAAAGGAAAAGTTCGTTTTCTGTTTTTCACTTTGATTTATTGGAAGAAAACTTAGGCCAACTAATATGTTACAAGAGAAGTTTAGTATAATAAATAAAAAGGTTACAATCCTGGAACAGCAATTTCCTTGTTTAATACTGCTAATGGGAAAAGTTAGAGATATTAATTTGTCAATTACATTTGAAACGCATTAACTAGACACAAATAGCTCAGTCTGAATAGACACTGAATAGCTCATTACCCTTGCAAATACTGCAGTACAACCCCAACCAGTAAACACATGTTCTCAATGAAAAGCAGCAAGCAGTTGAAAATCTGCACAGAAAACTCTTAACACCTCATAAGCTTCCTTGGATTAGTTACAGATACCTTCCTTTATTTTTGCTGTTTCTTTTTTTCCCTGATGAAGCAGGTGAAATGGATAAATGCATCTGGAGCACAGTGAGGTGTATCTAACTGCACTTACCTAATTGAGTTTTGTAGAAATACAGCTATTAAGACAGAAATTCGAACATACCAAATAATCATTTCAAGAAACAAAGATATTAAAAGTGATGGTTTTCAGTGTAGATTTCCCTCCCTAAACACTGTAATTTGCAGCTGTTATTGCCCAGGAGGTCTTTTACAAAAGAAACCACCTTTCTGAATTTTCTCCTGTATAAATTTTATTCTAAATCATTCAGTACTAAGTAATGCAATGGGGTGAGTTTTTGCTGTTGTTTTGTGGTTTATTTTTTTTTTCTTTTAATTAAAATCTAAGTGGATCTTTGAACTGGCTCATAAAAGGACCTCAGTGGCTCTGAGTATATGAAGGGATTTAAATACTTGTCCAATCTTACATATCTGAAACTTCTGGGAGAAAAATGAAGGCCTCATCCATATTCTAATGTGTTTTTTTTTTTTTTTTCCTAAGGTGTAGGCTAAAGAATAATTTGAGGTCGAAGTGTGGTTAAATGTCTAGAACTGCATATCTGAACATGAATTCCTCCGTTGGAACTGTTATGCAAATATTCAATGTGTATGTTGTGTGATGGATATAGCCTTGAAAAAAAAATGAGCACTCCATTCATAACAAAATTAACATCAATAAGCTATATGGGAAGGTTCTGCCTGTGAGTGAGCGTGTCTGCATGAATCCTGCCAGAATGCTGTTTTGTGGCAATGAGCTGGGTTGGGAATATGGGACCAACTTCTTCAGGGCTCCTCGGAGGAGCTGTGTAGGAGTGGAAGGAGCATATAGCACTCTAGTCCAGCAAGTAATTTATTGCATGTGGTGTAGCAGGAAGCCCCCAGGCCTTGTGCTGAGTTTGCAAGGGCTCTAGGCTGAGGCTTGCACATTTTGAATCGACTTGTCTCATGCCTTTTTTATGCATAGATTTATTGTAACTGCAGTTTTTCTAACAGCATACATTTAGTTTTGCTAGTATCCATATTGTACAACAATAGTGTTTTTACAAAGATAGTAGTGACAAGTAGTAATTCTGCCTAGGATAATGTATCCATGATTCTAACCAGGTGGTGTACTGTAGATTGGTGGGACATCACAGGCCTCAAAGGTGGGGACACGGAATGTATGTAAAGGACAACAGGCATGTGATTATGAAAGCTGACACACAAGGGAACACTGGAGACCTAATGAGTTTAAATGACTCACCAGTGATCAGTTAAGGAAGAGCAGACTTAGAAGTCGAGTAAAAATGATGTTGAGTCAGCAAACAGAGTAAAGAACACGTAGGTTGTACGCAAAATCCACTATCTACGGTAAATCTGAAACTCTGGGAAAAGAGCAAGGTTTGAAAGACTGTTAAATGACACAAAAAATACCTTAAGTACATTGTAGAGGGATCCTTGTCAGTGAAGGAGTTGGAGTGTGGGTGACATTGACTGCATTCCCCCTGCCAGATGGGACCTGCTGTCATCATGAGCCTAAGGAACAGTAGAAGTATAAGAATGATGCCAGAGAAAAGGGTGTATGCTAGGAAATGTGCCTATAACAGTTTTAATTGTATACTATATTGTATAATGCAATGATATATTATATAACATATTGTTCTATAACAATGAAACTGGACTGAGCTCTTTGAGTAGGCTATGAAGATTCCAATTATTTTGATAGAAATTTCTTGGCTTTACACCTGGGATGTGCTTTTCTCTTTGCCTGTAACAAGAGTTTGAGCCTTGGGTGTTATTTGCTGCACTGGGTTAGAATGCAGGTAAAGCTGCTTGGGCCCCTTAGGCATCCTCTGGACTGATGTGGTAGTGGGAATTACTGCAGCCAAGGTAATGGTCTTTTCCCCTGCAGCTCAGTAGCAGGACAAGGGTTGCTCCTGGTAACACTCTCCAGGGCTGTGAGCTACAGTTCTCTGTCGGTATTGGGAGCATTGGTGAGAGGCAGGTGAATTACATACAGCAGGCAGGTAAGCAATTTTAGTTGGTGCATTCATATTCACTCTATTGAGTTTCATGCAAAAGAGATAATGTGAATAATTGAATTGGCAGGAAGTCATAGGAGCCCTGAAAGAGATTCTGAGCAAAGAGATCCCATCTAGTTTCAAATGGAGTATTGCAAAAAACAATCATCTTCCTCCTCTTCTAAATGCATTGGTCCAGGACGGAGGGAGGCAGAAAATGGAGAAGAGATCTGAGTAAAAAAGGTAGTTATGCATTTGCTGCTTGTTGAGATTTCATTCCTCCAGTGTTCTGCTTTGATATTAGTCAACGAGAAAATTTGCAGATGTTATTTAAGCAGCTGAGGAAAAATATATTAGAAGAAAATCTTTACTGATGATTTTGTGGTCTTCAGTTAATTGCAGCAAATGTTTACTCATGTATATTTCTGTTTGGAGTACCTACATTTAAATTTCAGCCAGGAATTCTCTCTGTCAGGAAAGTGATGTTGTTTAATTATTAAGATGCCTTGCAGTGTGAGATGTTTAATAATATAATATTAACTTCTTTAGTCTATCTCTACCAGCATTCTTGTGAAAATTTACATAAAGTTGTATCCATGTGAAATTTTTGCCTCAAACCAAGTAAGCAAGTAAAAATCAACAAGCCACAGCTGCAACATTGGCTTTCTCTGAAAAACAGAAGCATGTGCAAGAAATCATACGAGTCTTCTGTGGAGACTTAAGACAAGTTTCCTTTCACTCTTCATTGTGTCACCTGGTTTTGAGAGAGGAAGGGAAGAAACTTAAGGTGTTTTGCTTTGAAAGCTGATTTCATCTTATCCACGATTTCAAATCAAGATCTGATTTGAAAGCTTGTGGCTCCATATTGCAAGAAGTTTTTGTCAAGTTGAAAACTTCTGTTAGGGGATATAGAAGTTCTCATAAATGTATATTTTTTTTTGAGTTATTTGGAACTGTGTCATTAAATAGCAGCTTCCCTTTACTGCTGTGCTTCAGTGTGGATACAGATTTTGCTTAAGCCTGTGTGGTTGTAGACTTGACCCTGTGTTATGAAAAGGGGTTAGGCATGCCATGGACTCTGTAGTTATTGTTTTTGGTGTTTACTTACACACTACTTCTAGAGATTGACATCAAAGAGCGATATGGGTACACAGACTACAGAAAAACTTGAAAAGAAACCAGCCTTTTTTTGATTGTCTTCTGAAACTGTGATACCTCTCAAAACAACTCCTAGTTAGTTTCCTGCTCTGTGCATGCACGTCTCTGTTTTCCACAATAACTGGCATTCGAAGGAGCATCTCTGAAAGAAGTAGTAGTGCTGGTGTTAATGCTGTTCAGGAAGAATCATTTCATTTGGTAGAGAGAAAGAGAAATTCAGGTGCTGTTAATAGATGGAAAACCCTTGGAGAAAGCAAGTGTTTTACTTTCTTGCCTTCTCCAGAACCTTCTGGAAGTCCTTGTGCATCAGTGACTGCTCATGGCCTGCAGGGAAACACCCTGTTTGTACAGTAGTGCAGTGAAGTGGCACAGTTAGGAGACAGTCTCATACCTCAGCAAAATGAGATATTCCAGACAAAATCTGATTTGTTCCCAGGGCATTTTGGGGACAATCTGACAATCTCTCGGATACCAGCATTGTCTGAACTGTGACTAATGGACCTTGCACCTGGAAAAACATCATTGGTCCTTGAGCTTTTCATTTAATTGTTAAGGCACAAGTGCAGTATTTTCTTATTGAGTAGGAAGATAGTTTTTGCTTTTTTCTGGTGGAAGCTGGGGTTTTTTAAACATTTATTTAATGATAGTCTGATATTGCATGCAGTAGAAATAAGCAATTTGGGACACCTTGTGTTGATACACTGACAGCCTTTTAGACTTGTAGTCTGACAAGTATGTGTCCTGAAGCAAGTTGGTTTTTTTTAAAAGGTTGTAGTGTACTGCAAGTTCTTGATTTCTTGTATCTGTATGATATCCCTGCTTTGCCCCCTTTTCACCTGCCCACTCAGGTTAGCATCTGCCAGTCCTTTAAAAGGAGATCAGGTTCTTTACCCTTCCACGTTTACAGCTGTGGTGAAATCTAGTTGAGGTGTTTAAATCCATTGTTTTTTCAGTCTCTTAATTTGTTGACAAAAAGACTCTTAGAAGGTCTCTGTACATGAGGGGAGGGAGAGAAACCTGTAGTCCTTTGGCAGAAGTAGCACATGCCTGCCACGCATTCTGTCATTAGGCACACTCTGATCTGCACAAATTGGGCTTGTGATGGAGAGTATTAGGTTGTGGAGTAATATGAGATGGTAGATTTTGCAAAATGTTTGTTCTGGAACTTTTAGAAATAAATGTTTACATTAATGATGACTCGGAAAGATCACACAAATGTAAAGTAGCAAAATCTAGTGTGGCTTTATACTGTACTTCAGTAGAAATTGCCTGAAAAAGCATTCCTTTGAAAGGTTAAACATATTTTCAGGTTAACTTTCCTTCCCATCTTCATACAGTTATTTCCATAACTGAATAAAAAGCTGTATGAAACCAGAAACTTGTGATTAAGGAAATGAGCTCTAATGTATCATGATAAGGGACACATGAACTGGGCGGACTTTTTTACAGATTCGATACTCAGCACCTCCTTGTTATCTTTTCAGAGCGGCAGCATGGCAGCAATAACCTCTTTCACTTGAGTGTGCACTGCAGCTGTATCCTGGGAACCAAGGGTGTCTTATGAACTGTTTGTTTTACAGTGTTGGTTGTTTACAGTCCTGCAGCATGTTGTGATCCTAATTTTCTTTTTCTTTAGATAGAAAGCTCACCTTGTGTAAACAGGCCTCATTATGTTATATCATTGTAGAAGGGAGATTGTTTCTTAGGGAGGATCTTTAACACTTGAAATCACAGATGCAAACACTGTCATGGAGTTTAACTGGATCTGTTTTGCAGTGACCTGTTGCAGTGAACAAAACAGAACAGTGATCACAAGTCAAACTCTGCATGCTCCGTGCAGTTCCACAAAAGTTTTTGTCCTGTTTCAACAACAGTATGGACCGATACTATGTGGAAAGAGACTGTGTATTTTCAATATCTCTCTGAGGGCTGTAAAGCCATGAGGGATGAAGAGGCTTGATGCTCGAGTAGTGCACTCCAGCAGGGGCCCAAGGGCAGTGCTGGCAGGCAGGTGCATCCTGCTGCGAGCATCAGATGTGCTTGGCCAGCCTTTCAGCAGCATGGGGAAGGGGACAGACACGTTTGCAGCTGCACATGGCTCTCTTCTGCATATAGAATCACTTCCAAATATGGAAGCATTTACAGTCTTATTCTATGTTAATGAACAGACTGGCTTACTAATGTTACGCTGCAGTTTGGCCCTCAAAGTCCAATAAAAAGCAAACAGCTAAAAGTTTTCAGTTAAAGTAATGGTATCTTATAAACTGATAATTGTTTAAGACGGCATGATAGGAGGCTAGTTATGGCCTTGTGATAAATGTCTACAATTACAGGTGCCTTTTTTGAAGGCATGATCTGAAATTTAATAACGGAGTTCTAGCAGGTTATATAAACTTGTAACTCGATTTAAATTATCAGGCTGATCACAAACAGATCCATAACACATCAGTTCCTACACTAATGAACCATACATCCTTGTCGACTTTAGTAATGTTTTGACAGTTTTTGCCTCAGTGCCTTTGAATTACAAGTGTGTAGAGATGTATTGCTTACTGCTACAATAGGTCTTTCCCTCAGGATAAGGTAGGTCACATTTGCTGAATCTGAATTGGTTAACTAAACCATGACGACTTCTATAATACTTGAAAAAAAGGTTACAATTGGTTTTATAGTTGTAATTCTTTTTGTGGTTTTTTTTTTTTCCCAGAGGAGAAATAAATTAAGAGAATTACATATTTCAATTTGATACATTATTTAACTTTTCTGAAATAATATCCTGGGTATTCTTAGACTATCAAGATTTACGTAGCAGTGAAATTAGTTCTGAGATGTTAGGAAACTGCTTTTGATCCTCCCCTGACAAACAGAAGTGACAAATAATTTGGATTCAAAACTGAAGTTGATAAAAGGCCTGTATTGCTGTATGTTTGATCTTTACTCTGAATTTCTTGTTGTTCATAGGTAGCAAAACAGACCAAGGAATGCAGTTTCAACCAATGTCAGATGATATTCATATGAAATGTCTAGATTTTCTTATACCTGCCTATTTTTCTGCTTTCTCGAAAGAAGTAGAGTGGGGCTTAAATGAATCTTAAAAGTTAAACTCCATCAGTCTTCTGATGAGAGTGGAGTCGTATTTATTGTGTTTGAAGCACTGCATTGCTTTATTACTATATTATAAGGGAAAGGCAAGGCTAGCTTTATTAAATGTTGTGACCTCCTGAAATGGAGACTCTGAAAATTTAACTGTGGCTTTTCCAAGTACAGAGTTCTGAGGAGTATGCCTTTTGTGAAAACCTTGTCAGTGTTATGATTCCCAGGATGTTTTCTCAAAGTAAGGCTATATTTGAGTGAAATCCTTTACATGATGAATAGTCATTTAATTACTCATGGGGAGATTTGGGAGGAAGGATCTCGGGTACTGCTCACAGTCATGACCTCTGCGAGGGGCTATCATGGGTGCTGGGAACAGGAGGACTTCTGGGACGGTGGTGATGAGGTTACATGTGTCCATTGTGCCTTGCTTCCTTGTCAAAGATGAATGTTAACATTGGACCTATTGTATTCTTTGTTAAAATCTGTTACATAAATTCAGAATAGGTATAATAGTCCATAACATAGACCATAATCCCCATTACTGCCCATTATGAATGTGTAATTATCTGCTCAATAGTCCATTATTGTATCTTTGGATTCATTATCATGTAATACATTAAGTTTTAGTTCATGCATCATCACCCTTCAAAGCTTTTGACAGTCTACAAAGTAAATGCAAATAATTCAGTCTGTAAAAATCTCAACAATTCTCGAAATTGCAGTGTTCTCGGTTAGGAGCATCTCTTCAGCCTCACTGCAGTCATGAAGGATGTGCTACCAAAGAAAAAGAATGTGGTTCTCATGTTCTTTTACATGCTTCACCCACTTCTCTTTTCTGCACTTCATTTTATGGTATAGAGAACTGGCAAAATCTATGGCATAGAGAGTTTAGGAGGAGAACCCAGTTGGGCTGAAGTTCTGTTCTTTGTTTCTCAGCTCATGGGCGCATTCTGCTCAAGGAAGATTACAATTAGATTTATGATGCCCTACCATGGAATGGTAGATGATTCAGGTTAACTGATTGCAGAGATGATGCTATATTGGCTTTGTCTTGGTGGAGATTTTTGACGTTGCTTAGTCCGTAGGAGACTCAGGGTCCTGACTGAGACATTGTTAAGTTACAGCAAATGATTGACAAATTACTAAACTGAAGTGAAGCTGCAAATGAATTCTAACACAGAGGAATGTGCAGTACAGGGGGTCATTGCACTTGGTCAACCCGTGCAGTGGTTGATTATTTTTTTCCCTCAGTTTCCTAAAAGCTTTTTTGCCTGTCTTAAGATCTGTACACTTGTCATCATTTAAATGAGAATGAATCGCTCTCAATTAGAGCCTTAGTTCTTCAAATAGCACCTTTATCTTTCCTGCACTCAGTGGAGATGGGACCTGGGAGGAATAATCTGTGGTCCTTTCACAACCTTCAGACAAATGCAGTTATGTCGTTGGCAAAAAGCGTATGCTCTCACTTTCACAAGGGGCTTTTTACTATGTAGAAGATAGCTTGTCTTGCTCTGCTGTCTCTTTGACTTTGATGAGAAAGAAAGGTAAAGTAGACAGCTGAGCTGGTTTTTGCAAAGACAGATCTCTTTATAGCAAACATTAAATCTCGGACAACTTTAAATACATTTTGTGCTGTAGGAATGGTAGAAGTGACCACTGTTGCTGTTAATTTGTAGTGTGAGAAGTCTCATTTTCGTGGCCGGTGTTGCGTGTTAATTGATTCTGGAACAACTTGGTCTATGTAGTTGTTGCATTATGCTACTGATTCCATGCATTTGCTGGCAGCTGATGTAGTGACTGAGAGCTGGATCAAATGACACAGTTGGTCCATGCCAGGTATGCAGGCTCCGTTGTAAAGCTCTCAGTGGTGCTGTGGATGTCCCGTGTTCCCTTCCTGGCCTCTTCCTGTTCCTGTCATGCTACTTGCTTGTGGGAAAGTATCTTTCTCTTAGAAATAAAATAGAAAGCCACTTAAAAATCAGCACTCACATGGCCTTGTCTATTTCTTGCTGGAACACGGAGAGGATGCAGACAGGGCTGCAAGGATGATCAAGCTTCACATGAGAGTGAACTGAACCACACAGGTGCTGAAATGTGGCCATGAGACAGATGCCCCCTGTAAGAGTGCAGATTCCCATTTCAGACGTTTCCATATATTGATCATCCTCTCATCATCATGCTGGCATTATATAAAGCAGTTCTTTTAGTTAAGTATCAGACAGGAAAAAAAGAAAAATCCCTGGCAGCAGTTTTCCTGTCTTGAAGGGACAGTAACCCTGTCTGATTCAACATTAGCCTGCATAGCTTTTCTGTGATGTTTTTTTTTTCTTCCTTTTTACCCAGCCCACTATTCCTAAGCTGTGGGTTATTTTGAGCTTATTGCTCTTAAATTGCAGAGCATTTACGACATTGCAGGCATGTAGAATTAGCTTGGACAGTATTGAAGGTCACACTGTAGAGAACTAACCTATAATGACAGTTGTGTAGTCTGCATGATAGTCTTTTTATCTAACTAATGTATTTAATTCTAATTTTATTAACTAAAGTTTATTCCTTCCTATGTTGACAGCTATACTTCAGTATTTCAGCACTGATATTTTAAACCTGTATTTTTGGTAAAAGTTTTTGTTTAAGCGAACACCAGATTTATTTAGTTATTTTTATCTGGTAGAGTTTAAATGTGTTTCACTCACCATAAATCTTCCTTGAAATTAAGCTCCTCTGTTGTTTGTTTTGTAACACTGTAATAATCATCGACATGGTGATAGATGAACAAAAACACTGGAGACATTGTCTTCATTTATTACATGAAATCTGAGAGATGAGCCTGGACAAAGAGATGGAACTCATCCTGGCATTACAATCTTTTTCAGGTGTTAGTAGCATTAAAGAATTATGATTTTGTAGTAGCTCCTTAAAACAAAGTTGTGCCGTGTTGCTGTTCCTCGCGGGCTGTGAGAACACAGGTTGTCAAGTGCTCCCTTTGGGATTTCTCTTTTCTTGGTGGGCATCAATGGTGTCATGTTCTTATGAAAAAAAAAAGCCAGTTTCTTCCTGCTATGTATAAAAGGAAATATAGATGATAAGAAACATGAAAGCAATTGCTCTTCTCCACTCATTTCTTTTAGGATCTCAGCTAGAGTTGTGTCCGCTCCCATGCAGGAACCCAACCTGTGGCTCCAAGCACCACGCGCTTTCCTGTTTGGAGACAAAAGCTTGTAATATTTTCCAGTACAAAGTTCTTTGAACATCTTTTGATCTGTTACTAGTTATTAATTATCTAATAAGCTGGTTTTGGAGTCTAATTCGGATCACAATTTTACAACTGGATACATGTCTGTGAATAACATACGCAATTGTTCAAAAAATTATTGGAATACCAAGGCAATTGACTTTCAAAACAATTGTTTTGTGAAGGCTGAAATCTACATCCATTGAGAAAATCTATAAAGCACAAACTGCAGATAGACTCCCTGCTACTTCTTTGATGACAAATCTAAAACAAAACAGAAAATGACAGCACATAATTATAACGAAATAGATCCATTTGTTAACAATTCTATGGTGAAATTCTGTCATTGCCAGTAATAACAGTATAAACATTTGCATTCAGCTGGGGGCATGCAGTGATATTCACAATGGGGTCAAAACTGTTTCTATGGAGTTCTCAATGAAACGAGCATTGCTTTAAAAAACCTTTCAGGCTATTGAAGAAATTTATGTTACTGTTGTGTAGTTTATTTTCTAGGCCTTAAGAAAGAAAAAGGTGGTGGAGGGGAAGAGAATGAATTTGTTCTGAAATGTTTTCCAGTGTCAAATACTCCTACAGAACTGAAAGCAATCTTTCAAATTTATTTTCTAATCTACATTTTTAAACTGTCTTTATAAGTACATAAATACACATGCTAAAATTCATCTACTGATTATTCTTAAAACTTTGAGTAGAATCTTTGAACTGAAGTAGAATGAATTCACTAAAGGGTCTGCAAGATGAAAAGAATGTTTAGTGGATAGGCGGCTTCTAGAGAATCCCAGGGAAAACAGACTGGAGTGAAAATTAAGGTATTGATGTGGAAAAGGAGGTGTAAGCAGCATCATTATAACTCTGTAGGCTGATAAACCTGCTCCAAAATATGAAAACAGAAAAAGATGGGAATGTTGCATGGTGGTCTTGCTCCTGAGAGCCGGAGCTGCAGCTGTGCTCTGGGGGTTGTGTGCTACTTGAGCCAGAGTATTCCCAGTAGCTCCATCACTCAGCCCTTCAGAAAGAGCTGATGTGAGGAACTGGGACATGTGACATCCTGACTTCAGAAGGTGCCAGGTGTAACAAAGAAAACCACATCCATTGCACTGTAAATGCAAAGTATCAGTAGCTCAATACAAAACAGGTGTACGTGTAGTATAGGATCCCTTCTAGTGAATATCTTACAGCACTGGAAATGTTACGCAGGCTTTGCAGTAGAAGTGGACGTATGTCAGAAATTCAGCTGAGCACTTTTTGGAATTCCATGTGTCTGAGCACCATGGAGATAAGTCACATTTGTACAGCTGCCTCAAGTGGTAATTTTGTAACTAGATGAAGTATGAGAGCAATAAGTCCTCATTGCGTACCTTTAAAATACTGCATTTAACTTCATTTCACTGTCCTGTAATTATATTCTTGTTCTGTAGGTTTTGTGACACTTTCCAAAGCTGTTTGTGTCCGAAAATGAAGTTGTGACAGACTAGTGTTCCTTTAATGACTTAATCTTCTTAGGTCTGGTAAATATCCACAACAATAAAAACTGTGTGTGCAGTGGACAGTCATTCAGAACAGCACAGTGATGGGAATTGGCTCTGCTTTAGGCTTAGTAAGAGACAATGGCTGTGAATATTTCTCTTTATTCTAATGGTGAAATGTATAGCACATCGTCTCGCTATACAGGGGTTGCATTTCTAATTGTTGTACCCATTATAGAAATCAAAAAGTCAAGCTGTGTTCTGGGTCTGTTGTTTTCAGTCGTCTTTAAGAAGGAGATAGGAAAATGGCAACATTTTGATCTGTTCATTTGAAGGAGACCAAAGAAACGAACACAGAGAGACCTAGCAAAGCAAACAGAAGTAGGAATCGGATCAGCAGACAGAATATGGACAAAACTGAGAAAACTTGAGTAGAGTCTGAGATAAGTTTAAATTCTGTAAAAACTCTGTGTTATTGTTAAAAGATATTGCTAGGTAAAAAGATTATAAACGTTTAACAGATACACAGCCATAAGGAATATTGTGAGGTAAATACTACTTAGTGCCAGTAAAAAATGTTGAAATCATTTAGACTTACTGTGCCTATAAGCAATCTGTTAAACAGTCCTCTAATTTGTTGTTTTAGTAAACCAGCTATTAAGAAATCATTACTCTTTTAATAATTGCTTGTGGCATTAATGTAAAATGTATCAGTTGCCTCATGTTGGTGTGAAGTAAGATTTATGGTAGTTTTTCTGAGACTTTCTCCTTTCCCAATCCACAACTTTGAAAGGGATGCTTTAACAGAGACAGGAGAAAGATTGTGAGCTGTTGAATCTTGCAGGTGTGGCACTTTTTGTGGTTATTATTATATATGAGTTTAAAACTTTTGTATGATCCATCAATTGTCTCACTATAGTACAAAGAAAACATGTTTCTTTTTTTAAGAGGAAAGACAGAAGATGTGTCAGTGTATGGTTACATAAGTTGAAAACAGCTAACAGCCAAAGGGCTGTAACTCAACCAGAAATGGATATTGTAGCACTCGGAGAATTCACCTTGGCAGTTATTTTTCTTTTGGGAATGGGATTAAAACATTTCTGAAATACAGACAGTTTACTGATAAATGCTTCTAACCATTTTGCATTTTCACAACCTACTTCTTTGCAAATCAAGGACACAAATCAAACCAAAGTTAAAAGAATAATCTGCCTTATCTTAACTCCTTAAGTATTAAAAAAATACTTTCTGCTGTCTTGAGCCTGTGTTTGTTTGATGGTTTGCTTTGATAGCCTCCTATGTGATGGTGTGTCAACAAGAAAGTATCAAGCATGGAGAAATGGCATTGGAAATTCAGTAAAAATTCAGTAAAAATGAAACGTGATGTTGGAGGAGAGGGGAGAAAGTGGTTTTCTAAATGAGTAAGCTCCAAAGCAACTTGTAGTGCCTTTCTCTGGAAGTGTAGTATTTTTACACTCTGCAAACTATAGAAGTTTCTTATGCTGTCTTCAATAGGAAATGACCAAACTCATAAGGGAATTGGAGATTAAGAAAACCTCAAATACTGGGTGCACTGCTGGACTTTGTGTCTGCTTTTACTATTGACTGACCAGGGAAAAACTCTAGTGTAGAGAAATTTGACAGTGAGATGGCATGAGATGAAGTATCTATTCAATTTGGAATAATCTCATAATTCAGGAATGGAAACGTGCAGTGGGGCTATGAATGAATTGTATGGGTACATCCTAATGAGTAGAAGTTGGTTTTGATCAAGTTCTATCCACTACAGAATTTCTAGGCTTAAAAGAATTATATTTCATATTGCCATTCACCATACAAAGACAAAAAAATAAGGAAGCTTGCTTAGCTGGAGCTATAGGCTGCTTTATTTATGTCTCCATGGGGCAGCAGTGATGCTCGTCAAATGGGATTAATACATCCATGGCATTTAGATGTTCAGGTAATCCTCATGACTATTCGCGTGTTGTCCTTGCTCTAACTTTAGATCATAAACTGCTTCAAAACCTATGTTCATTTCTTACAGATAAGGCTTGAGATTTTTAATACTACTATATTGATGCTGAAAATTTCCCTTTCAAAAGATTTTAGGGATGCAAAGGCTAGATATGATTGTGTCACTTTCTAGCAATATACTTCCATAGTGGAAAGGAAACATGAGGTAAGTGAAACTTGCTTCATTTGAAGCTTGTGGTGGACTCTGGCATGACTGCAAGTTCCTCTGTGTAAACTGGAAGAACAGCTGCAGTATTTCCTCAGTGAAATTTTATTTTTCCCCAATATGTACCCAACACTGCTTTGTAAAGAAAAATCTTATGTAAATGTAGCTTTCCCTTCTGATGAGGAGCAATCAAGGCTCCTTGAAGTTTAGTCTCAAATTATGCAGTGTTTTATTTGAAGTTATTTGTGCTCTAAGATAACTCTGAGGTGCACACTTTCATGAAAACCTCAAGGTACTTCAAGAGTCAGGTGAGCACCAGCAATATTTATTAAGATAAGAGATCAAACCGCTTTGAGACCAGGCAGTGCCAATGTTATGGATGGCCAGAGACAGTGGGAAAAGAATAGCAAAGGCTGTTTAACTCTTTACACTGTCATGTTTTGTTTTTTATGATCATGGTGAAAAGACAAATGGATAAAAGGATCGGTACTAAGGCCTAAAGATAAGTGTAATAGTCCTCATGTTGAATTTCCACGCTTTGCTTGAGTAGTTAGGAGATGTTGATATACTGTTCCTCAGTCCAGATTCTTCCAGGATGGAAAAATGTATGATTGATAGCTTTTCTCGTTTATCAGGTTTTGATATCAAGGTTGTTTTAGCCAAAGAAGCTCTGTCTTTAGGAAGTTATGTCTGACACCTGAAGTGAACATTGGTAGGTTAGTGAAAGGTTAGAGACACTTTGATGGTAGTGGAGAGTTGGGGTCTTTAGCACTTATAGACTTGGCAATTTAAAACAAGTCAAGAGATTGCAATCTGAATGATGTCAAACAGGAGATTGATACCAGACAGGCTTTGCTACACTTCACACACATAGTTAATATTGTAATACCACAAAAACTGAGAAAGGGCCTGAATATGAATTTTTATCTTTTAAGCCAGTTCTGTTGCTTGTTCATGATGTGTTTTCTTTGGTGTTAAAACAGTACTGAAGAGGCCATATGTAGCCAAGTTAGGCCTGTTGACTTTGGGGCATGTTGATGGCTGCCCTCAGCCCTCATGGGGCCCCTTTACTGCTGGAAGCATCGAGCTGTGGTCATACAGGCTCCTGCCACCGGGTAGAAAGCGACATCTCAAAGTGAGGAGAGGGTGCCCTGTGGTTCTGTGTGCCTGGGCTACTAAAATGATCAGGTGCAATTTCTCTAATCACTGTGAGTGTGACTCTGTCACTGCTTGAGAATGTGTCTTTAGAGTGTCCTTTCATGGCCCTGAATAATGTTTTGCTTTACTACCTGAAGCGGATAACTAGTAAATACTGACATTTATATGTTAGATTTGATCTAGATAAATGCTGAGGGGTAAAAAAATATACCTATGGACGTGTAGAGAGATGTGCCTTGAATTTGTGACTTACATTTGTGTTCTCCAAAGGGGGAAAATTATCTTGTTGTAATTATGTAGTTCATCAACTGGCCACCACTTGTGGTGCTTACCTCAGCCATCGCTGTATTTGGAGACCCTTCTGTTAATTTTAACTCTTTTGACAATTGGCTGGAACGTTCCCCATTGTCGCTGCAGCCGTGGAGGTCAGGCCTAATGATATGCCAAGAAGTCTGTGACAGTTTGCATACAGACACGGTTTACTCAGGTCTCAGCACTGCCATTCTCTGAAGATGAGGAGGTATTGAACTGTCAAACTGAGACTGAGCAGGTGACAGCTGATGCATTTTAGATCAGCTGCCTTCATGACTGATTTAGTAAACCTGAGAGCAAGCAGGCTTTTTCTCCTTCAATATTGTACCCCTCTTTAAAAAAAAAAAAGACATACAAAAAAAAGAAAACAAAGCTGTGAAAATGTGTGTTTTTATTTTTAAACACTACCCTTTATACCTCCTTTTCACTTTCAAACCCTTAAGTGTAAAAATGATACAGGACGTAGGATCCAGCAGGATTTTTCCTATGGAATGAATTGAGGTAGGGAAATATTTTTATCCTTTCCACAGCTCTACGGCAATTTAACATCTGACTCTTTCAGTCAATCACTCTACCTGCTGTCTTCTATATATCACACAACTTCTTTAAATAGATAATGCTCAGAATACCACTGACAAGCAACAACATGGAGAAACTTCACCAACAAATGTAACAATGTGTTTCCTTCTCTTTCCTGAGTTTTTGCTTCCTAATTTTGATAACACTGATTAAAAACTGAAGATATTTCATAGCATGTGTATGGTCAGAGTTAGCCTAGGGCTTCAAGCTATTTCATAAAACACACCAAACTTCTAACAGGCAATGAGGTACAACGCTGTGGCAGAAAAAGTGTCATTGTCATTGTGAATTGGTGCTCACAGAGCTGGTTGCTGTACCATGGAAGAATTAAATTGTCTTGTGTGCAGAGAGATGTTTCTTGTCTTCTCTGATTGATAACATTAACATTTAAAAGGCTTAACGGGGGTTTTTAAGTGGCAAATTCTTTCCTATCTGTCACTGGTTTACAGGATCTCCTTTGGCAAAACAACTACATAGTCACAGAAGAGGGAGAGAAATTTTGTAGATGTCATTTTAGTGGCAGCATCCAGTTGCTCAGAGCATTTTCTTGTCTCTTGTGTCTGCTGGTATGCAAAAGGGCAGGATGCAGGATGAGATCAGTTCTCTACATCTCTCCTCTGCTCTCTTTTACACTGAAATATTCCCCTCAGAAAAGCCCTACCATTGCTCCTTGTGGTCATGGAAATGCTCCTTTCTCTAGTTTGGCTTCCAGGGAATACAGGGGATAATGTATGCCTTGGTTTCAGGAGAAACAAGATTTTTATATCAAGAAAATTTCTTGAATAGTAAAAACCATAAAGATGAGACACTAATATGTGGAGTCTGAAGTGTATTTTTTCTTGATAAAACATTGCCTGTATTTCTCCTCTGTATGTTTTATTGTTTTTGAGAAATCACATTTGGGTTTTTCCCAGTCTTTGAAATACTGGAAAACTGGGTTACTGGACTAAACTTGATGAATGTATAATGGTCAGAGATGTCCAAACTCTTGTGCATTTCTTCTATTCCCCCCCTGAAAGTTGCAAGCTGAAAATAGAAGCATTTATGCAGAAGGCGTGTAAATGATCCTGTTCATTCATCACCAGTGCAGCTGGGACTGTGGTATTTCTGGTGATGACTGACGTTTTCTCTCACCTCTCTGTCCTCTCCTCATGAAAATGCTGAGAAGCTCCCGAGCAGTGCGGGTGCCGGACAGAGTGTGGAGTCCTGGGGTTTGCCTCTGGGAGGTCTGAGGGAGGGAAGTCGCCATCAAGGAGAAGAGCAGAGCTGTGTCAGATCAGATGTGCCAGTCACTAGAAGAAAGGTGACGACCTGGGGAAGTGACAGTGCCAGCTGACTGTGTGTGGCTCGATCTATATGGCACACTTCTCCAGTGGCTGTTTTTGTTTCCTTGGTGTATTAAGAGTGCTGGAAGTGGTTGCAAAATGCTTTGAGAAGAGATTTATATAGGTATATATATTTAGTACTAAAAAGAGCCTTAAAAACATAATAAAACCCAAACTTCACTATTTCCAGATAAGTATGTGCAGGGATGGAAGGGAAACATCTTTAAAATCCATTATATCTTTGTTAGAGAAATGCCTTATGGTTCTTGATGCAGGCTCATTTCCCTATATGCTGAAAACTCACTTCAATATTTATTGCAATTTAAGGCTCTGTTATGGAATATAGTGAGGCAAAACATCATTCCAGCAGAATGTTTTCTCCACAGACTCTGAGCTATGCAGTCCTGCACCATCAAAAAAAAAACCAAAAAAAAAGCCTTTTGGATTACTAGGGAACAATAGTATCATCAGGGGGATATTTGTGAATTGCTTTCTATAAACTCCTGTCATATTTATTTCAAATATATATTTGAAATAGAGCTAAGTTTTACCTTCTGATTTTTTTTGTAGGCTTCTTGTATTTTCTTTAAATTATTCAAATGTCTTCAATTGTCTATAGATAAGGAAAGTTTCTGTTCTTATCTCCAATGTGTTTATGGAAGTCCATACCTGACACAACAATCCCTACACTGCTTCCTGAAGGTTACCAGGCTATTGGTGTCATTTACATCTGAAACGTGGGAGCCACATAATAGGATCCTGTCACCTAAATCAAGATGATAGCCTGGGACTGGGCTTGAGCCCTTATGGCTCATCATGATTCAGCATCCCTGCCATCAGGGGAAGGAGATAAACATGGGCAGAGGGGACCTTAATGAGGGTTGTTAATGAGAGGAAGGCAGTCTTCATTTTAATGATGCAATAGAATTTATTTTTCCTAATTCTCTTTTTCTTCCCTACCCCTATGCATGGTTTCATACACAGAAAATACACACTTGGGATCTAGTTATCTATAGAGAAATAGTGCACACCCGGGCTGATAAGTATTTTATTTCCCAGAACAGAGCAAGACAGAGATTTCTTGGCAGGTGTGGGGCTTGTAGGGGTGCGAACAGCTTCCCTTCTCTATCTGTTAATTAGTATAGCAATTAGAGGCAATGGTCTGATGAGACCATGCTTGTGGCTTCAAAATTCATCCTGAGAGAGAGAAGATGGTAGATTTCGGCTTTTCTTAGGTATTTCTGTTCCCAGACTTCAGGTCAATACAGTGCAAAAACCCAAAGACATGCTGACAGATGGAGTAAACCTGGCAGGAGAGGGAGTCCACACAGCAGCACTGCCTGGCCTTAAGACAGTACTTATAGATATATATCTATGTATATCAGCAGTAATTCCTTTGCTGTAGTGTAGCTTCTATATAGCTCAATGTAGGAAAATGACAGAGAAGCTCGATGTGATAGCAGCTAGAAAGACATATTTAGTCTGCAATTATCAAAACACTTCAGCCTTCTGTATTTTACTCTATAGGCTTGTAGTTTTCAACCTTTTTTGTTCTGTGAACCTTTCAACCTTTTCCACTGACGACAGACCTGTGTACAGTGAGTTAAATTCCCACTGACAATCAGCTTGAATTTTTAATGTTTTCTTTTCAAGTTATCCTTACAGGTATCTGCAAACCTTGAATGCTCCCTGGAACCATTGCTCTGAGCTACTAGTTGGGTTGAGTCTAAAGCTGCTAAGAAGTTGAAGATTTTGACTGAGGAAAAGAAGACTTGGGAAGAGAAAAAAGAGTGATTTTGAAGTGAAGAGTTAGTAGTACCATCTTGGAAAGTATTCTCACTTTTTCTTTGCAAATTTTAAGCAAGCTGAGCTTTGCACTGTGAGGCCCAAGTGCCCAGCAGCAAGGACGGAGAGAGAGGGCAGAAGTAGCTGTGGAAGAGGCACGAGTGATGCTTGCCCCTATGTGTAGGAGTAGGTCACAGATCCTGAAAGAAAGAAAATTCAGGTTTCAGGTTTTGGAAAACCAAGCAAGGTTGCCATAAGGACTTAGAGGTTTGTTAAAAGAAATCAATTTTAGGAATAATTTTGTTCCTTTTTTCCCTGATTGAATGTTCATTTTATTAGACAACTGCTCACTCTAGCTGAGGTCCAAGCTCAGCTGGCCCAGGTGTTTTAGCATTGAGCCTGAGGTAATTGGTTAGACGCCATCTTGAGAATTAATGTGAGAAAAGTAGCTCCCAAAGAGAAATGAAGTCCTGGTAGGATGGTGATGAGCAAATGTGTTCAATTATTCAATGAACTTAATTTTAAAAATACTATTTATTGTGTCAGAAATAAGGGATAAGTAAAGTCACCACAGGAATCTGCTACTTAAGTGAACATCAGGATTCTATTTTCATGGTTTCTTTTCCTTTGGAGACCTGCTTCCTAGGAGAAATTATCAATGAAGACAGTAATTTTCTTTTTGCCCACAGCCAAATTGTAATGTTCTGATTTGTGCTTATGTCTGTATCTCCCTGCTTGTGATGAGCCTTTTTTTGACTGTATTGATGAGGACAAGTTGGAATTACATAACTCAGAATACCTGCTTGCTCTAAGATGCTAAACTGCTGCTTAATAGAAAACTTGATGCCTTACTTGTGTAGTTCTCAACATGAATCTACACCCTTCCATTTCTTTGACTGCTGGCTGTGTGTGATGACTTTTGCAATGAAGAGGAACAACTAAAAATCAATGGAAAGCTGTTTTAGAACTTCCACGCATGAATTGGTAGGTGTGCTTGGCATAGGTTTTCAAACACAGTCAAAGGAAATTAATGGCAAGAAAAGGATGCTGGTGAGGAGGAGGTGCATCAAAGAAGTTTGGGTTAGATGATGTTAGGTAAAGCCTTTTTAAACAGCAAAGAAAGCCACTAGTGTGTGTTTGTTTTACAAGAGGCTTTATTTTTTTTTGTCTGTTCCTAAATCCTAGGAAAAAATAGTGCCAAGCATGCTTAGACTTTTGGGATCTCCATGAGGAAGCTGGTAGCCAACCATGTGCATTTTATCAGCCGGCTTGTTCCTAATCTCTGGGATCTACATAGGAAAGAAGACAGATTGCATCCTTTACATGGCCAAAGGGAGAAGGGGTAGTCTGTTTAAGGAGACAATCTATTTGTCTTTCTCTGACTGGAGCATTGCTTTCAAAATGAGGAGGAAGCTGTGCTAGCTGACATAGGTTCCTTGGAAAAACATCACTCCAAATGGCGTGAAGCCTGTCGGGCTGTTGGGAGAGGAATGAGACTGAGATACACAGTATTGTATTCCTGGTTCCATGCCTAGGAAACTTGAAAGATCAAGTGGCTGGTGAGTACTGTTAGCCAACAGCTTTAGAACATTTCTGTGCTGTAAAAACCTCCATTTTAGTGACATCAAATTGGAGTTCCTTTTGCTTCAAAGGAGTGAGTAATATTAATAGAGCTCCTGGTATGTCTACAGAATTAATCAGTAAGCATGTCTGCTTTTTGAGGACTGGAGTCTTGTCTCAGTTAAGGCCTGAAATCACAGGGGTAATTATTAATTAGCGATAATTGTTATTGTTAAGGCACCTCTCCCTTGTACCAGAAGCTAGAGGAGGGCAATCCCATCACCACAGTCCTTCCCTGCCACTTGTGTGTACTCATCATCTCTCCAAAGTGCAGCTGAGAGACAGGCCAGCTCAGTGCATGATGAGTAGCAGGGGTATTATATAGTTTGGCCCCTACATCTGGCCTGTGAAAGGTAGCTCTTCCCAGGCATGGTATGCAATATGCACTAATGAAGCAGCCTAGCACACCATCATGCATTGGCAGAAGCAACAGGCAAGGATGACAAATGGAGCTGCTTTGGCCAGGTCTTTCCTTTGCTGCTTTGTGTTAATGAGCTGTAAGTGTGTGTGGGGCTCAGTTTTCTCTCCCTCCTTGCGGCTACCTGTTCCTCATTGCAAGCTCTGGTTTCCAAGTGTAGTCACAGACAGAAAAAGAATAAGCAAACTTGTGACACAAGACTGAAGACTCATTATTTTGAGGATCTGTTACAAACAGGACTTGCCAGGGAGATGCCCAAGGGCCCTGTTAATTTACAGTATTTTGGGAAAAGGCAGTGGCTGGAGAGCAGTACTGACAGTAAATGTATTTTTAACTTGCAGTCTTAGTACTTTATTTTTAAGCTCTAATGCAGGCTTTTCCCCAAATCTCTAGTTATGTAGTTCAAAGAGATGAAGCTATTGGATTATTGTCTCTTTCCTGTCAAGGAGTCTGCAAAACTCCTTCTAGAGCCTGAGTACAGAGGCTATTAAATAGAATGATTTGGAGGCCTAATTTGCAGTGTATGTGTATGGTTCCTGTGAATGTAATTAGCAATAAGTAAATTTAAGACTCTAAGAGGGTCTTGCCATGGGTAGAATAATACCAAAGGTTGTAGGCACCAATTTACTCAATTAGATTTCCTGAGGACATTTTTTACACATCTCTTAAGAACAGTTAGACTGTTGGAATCAACTTTAAAGGAAAAATAAAGTCCTCTTCTGAGCTACTAAGTGAATCATTCCACCTTCTCACTAATCAGAGCTTCTTATGCAGCTGAGGGAACAGAAACAACACAAATCTTTGTACATTAGTGTCATCCAAGTCATTGATCAACACTCCTTTGAACTAGACATTGTACTAATGTACCACAAGAAGACAATCCTAAGTCCTATTTTGAAATACTTGTAATCTCTCCACAGGTTTAACAAATACATCAACAAATGCACTGTTTCTGTGTTTTCCTTTCAAAACCCAAACCTATCCCTACAGCCTGTCTACAAAAGAATGAAGTGTGTGAAGCAATGTTAGCAATGAGCAGCACATCCACACCTAATCTACAGGTTTCTTTAATAAGCCTGTTTTTTTGTTGTGTGTTTTTAGTGGTGATTGTTTTTTTTTCTTGTCCAAATCCAGTAACCCTTAACTGGTCAAATTCCCTTAATAAATGACAATGTTTCTGTGAGAGAGGATTTGATACCAATCAATGTAAAGATGAGGCTCATAAAACGTTTTATTTCAAGAATCCATGGAGACCACTTAAATTGCTACAAGCATTAACTAATCATGAGTTTTGAGTGAAGCTTGAAGGGAGATTCTGAGGCTAGTACTAAATCAGTCATACAGACAAAAATGCTTCTAGCTTCACAAGCTATTAAAGGAAATTATTAAATCCAGAGCCATGGAACAGGAGCTGCTTAGAGTTTTGATATGGTGCTTTACAAGCAAGTTCCTGGATTTACTAGGCTTCCAAACTTGCAATGATTTTAATTAGAGATTTTTTTTTGCAAAGGAAATCAGAAATGCAAAAGTAATAAAGTAATTTTATTTTCTCATTTGCTGTACCATTTCTTCTCAGTTTCTTCTCCCCCCATCCCCCCCCGCCAAGTAATGTTAAGAGAACAGCTGTGTAGGTAGCGTTTTCTGTGGGTAAGCTGTCAAGAGTATTAGCTCCAGAAAAATTTTAGCTGGTATTGCTGAAAAGTGACCCAAAAGAAAGTGAAACATTAACTTTTTTTATTCATGATGACTTGTCTTCCATGACAACAAATGAAGATGATGAGACAATTGTGTTATTTCTTTTTAATATGAAATATCTTGCTTTGAGAACACAGAAAAGATTGGCTATTTCCCCAGACTTTCAATGAGAAACACAGATGATTAATCTCTTTTTTATTTTTTTAAAAATAACAATCTATTTTTCTTTGAATAACATGTTTGATTTGCAGTTAAAGAACTGTTGAATATGAGTCCAAGCTCTTTTAACGACTTCAACACAGTTTTGAAATTCTGCCTGATCTCACCTGCACTGGATGTTATAATTTGACTGCCTCTCTTGGGTTTTCTAGGGAAAAAGCAGAGTAGAGAAGAATAATTTTTCTCATACAATAAAAGATATAACTGCCCTATCATATAACTTTATCTGCTTTTATCTGTAGGAATAAAAGCAAAAACTGCTTTAAAAGAAAAAGCATTTTATAAGCTTTTGTACCTCTTTCAGACATGTTTTTTGAGACCAATACACATCTTCAGAAAATTCTTGTATCGTTTTGGGTAGCCGTTTGCTTATCAACTGTGATGATTCTGGAATAATGCTACTTTTTTTTCATTGAAATTGTAATTTAAATTAGAAGGAAATCTTTGAAGTCAGTTCACATTTGACTTCAATACATGGATGTTTGGGACTTTTCTGAGGATCTCTAAATTGACTGTGTTTACTGGGTAACTGTATATGACGTTTTTATTCATAGTTTACCTGCTTCCAGAATAACTAGGGTTGTATGGCTCTGACAAACCCTTGAAAACAATGTGAACACCAGTTAGCTGCTTCTGTTGCTACCTGAACTCTACTAGTTTTGTGGGTTTTACTGTTGCACTGAGAATTTTACCTTTCATTTTATCTCAAGAAATCAGCTGTTGAGTATAATGCCATTCTTGGAATGCATATGCTACAAAGTTAGGCATCTTTCTCACACTTGCTCTATGCTCTCCTCTGAGAGAGGAGAGCATAGAGCAAGTGAGGCCTCTAAGTGAGGCCTCTTGGAGAGTCAGGCAAGCAATGCCAAAATATCTAATCTCAACAAGGATTAGATAATGGCAAATGACTTTCCAGTTCTCTAGACACAGCAACACATGCATATCGTGTACCTTCAGATTCAGGAAGAAACTGTGATTTTTGAAGTTACATTTTGAGGATCAAAGTGTCTGTTCAATATGTCTGCTTTGGACACTTGTCTTTTAAATCTGACATAATGCACACAATGAAAAACAGTGTCTTCTTCCTCCTAGTGACCTTAAAAATCCAGCAGTCAGACGAAAAAAACAGATGGCAACAGGCAGGTGGCATAGTAAAAAGAAAGCATCGAAGAAGAATATTCTCATTCAAGCAGGACATCCTATGACAAGACATTTTTGGGTCTAATATATTGTTTTGCTTTTTTTATGTTCCATGTTCTCTTGTCAGGAAAGTTTAGTACTTAATGCAGTTATTTACAAACGTTGTCATTTCATTTTCAGCATTTTCTTTCCCCAGAAACGTTTATCAAGGAAAGTGCTACTTGCATTCGTTTTGAAATTCTGCCTCTGCTTTTTCAGACTTTCTTTTCTCTCCTTCTCTTTCTTGATGGAAATATTAATGTATCTCACTGAATGTTACTTCAATAGTAATTATCTTGATACCTCTGAGCCCTCATTCAAGCAGGAACCCCATTTCTGATATCAACCCCATTTAGGGCCATTGTGAAAACTTTTTGACCTGATTATGTGATTCCAATCAGCTGTGCACCAAGCTGCCCAGAGTGCTGGCTGATAGAGAAGCCGTGGTTTGGAGCTCAATTCTCTTGTCACTGACAGTGGCTACACACAGGCAGGCAGAGGTGGGTTTGGTCCTTCATGATGAATTTAGGTTATTTCTTATTTTTCACTTTTAACTTCCATCTTTCTGTTTGAGACAGTACATGTTCCCAGATGCTTTTTATATTCAGGACAAGTTCTTGCTGCGATCATCTCACTCTGAATGAGACTTCAGTAGCAGCTATAGCTTTTTATACTTTAAATGTGAATTTCAGCCTTGGTTAAGCGAGAAATTAATTCTGACCTGCCTTCTGTACCAACCCTGCCACATGAATGGCAATTAACTCTGGGCTATTAAACCCAAAAAAAGTTTTTCTGTAACTTGTGGGAGCTGACCTGGAACTTTTACAAAAGGGAATGAAAAGCAAATCAGAAGCTGCAGAGGATTTTTGTGGATTTTTTTTTTTTTTTTTTGGGGGGGAATGCAAATAGTGTAATATCCTTTCTTATGTTATTTTTTACTTCCTTGAGTTTCTGGCAGAAGGAATTGCTGCTTCCTCTAGGCCCAAGGCAGCCCATGATATTTGTTACTGCCTCTTTGTCAGACCCATTACTGATAGATTTTTCAAGTTCTCCCTAAAGACAGAGGTTAGGTGAATTGATGGATTGTTGGTTGTGGGCAGTTCTCCCCACAGGCTTGTGTTTAGCACTAGCAAAGTTTTGTTTTCAGGGTTTGGGGTTTTTTTTCCTCATTTCAGTGTCTGTGGCTGCAATAATTTCCCATGTATATTTTATGATTTTCAATATTGCACATATATTCAAAAAAGCAAGGAAACAAACCCTTTTGTAAAGATAAAGAAATAGCTGTTCACACAGATCCAAGGCGATCTCACTTGCTGGGCTCAGCATCCCTACATGTGCACCTCTTCTACCTGGGCCTCTTGGCTGTATCTGCCTGACCCCAACTCCTTTGGCTGTTGTTAATTGATGGTCTATCCTTCAGGTTCTCTCCTTCTACTCATTTGCTTCTACAATATTGAAAGAATCACTATGGAATTTTGATTGTAACTGGAAATAATATATTTTATGTCAGCAGAGAAGGCTAAATCTGAGATAGTTACATCCTCTACAGACAAACTAGCAGTGATATTTAGCAGGTACCGTTATAATTGAAGGTATTAAATATAGACACAAATGAGTAGAGAAAAAGAAAACCTATACTTCAAAACTGTCAGGTGTTTAGCACTAAGATCATTCAGCAAAGCAGAGGGGGGATTGTTTTTGGGATTTTGAACAGTGGCTATCTGTGTTATTTAGTGAAGTCTGCTAAGCCTTTAAATACAGATATTCACTTTGTATATATGAAACATTTAGTTATCCCTACCGAGTCCTCAGACTGAAAAACCTTCTGTATACAAGGTGAGATGGGCACAGTGATTGAAGGCCCAATGATTGACTGAGCTGTAGCATTCTCAAGGCTTCAAGAAAGGTTTTTACTCAACGCTCTTTCCCACAGGAGTTTGCATTTGCTGTTTTATCTCTGGGAGTGAGCTTAGTGACAGACACACAGGAGAGATGCCATGGGAGCTGCTTAACAGCATTCAGATGCAGAGATGGCATTTGATTCCCAGGCTTCTTTGCTGCAGCTGCTTTATAAGAAATCTAAATCAGGAAACTCTACAGGGTATCAGGAAAGCAGACCGCTGATCTGCATGCTCTCTCCATTAAAAACTGACTTCTAAAACAATAAACAACTCTAAAGGTTATTGAATGACTGCTATTCCTTTTGGTGGAATCTGTGAAGTGGCAGAATAGCAGGTGCGTGGACATACAACCGCATGGGGTAGAACTACAAGAGTTCTCTGACAAGGTGTGAACAGGTTGCCTGACATATACTCGTTGTAGATGTTTTCATTTAATGTAGAAATTGTGTTAGTCTAATTCCTACATATAGTGTTCAGGCAGAGTGTTCTGGATGTGTTTTAAAGCAAGTTGCTAGCCTTTTGAAACAGTTCCCAGTACCTGTGTTGTAGATATCAAATACTCTGTTAGAGAGAGCAGAGCTTGAAACACTTCTTTTGCATTCAGTGTTGTATACATTCCTGTTAATTGGTATTTATAAATATCTGGAGGGTGAGTAATTGGAGTTCTGCAGCAATACTTTTCCTGTTCCTTTAGATGTGTAGAGCTTGAAAGATCTAAAGTACCTGAGGAGTAGACATGCTAATGATACGCTGATACTTGCCTTTCATGCAACGGAAAGGTAATTTTTTTTTGGTGATTCGTTTGGTGCTGTGAAATTAAGTCACCAGAAATGGATGTAAAAGTAAATGACTAGATGGGAAAAGTGATAAAAATGTAAGCACTGCAGCTGTAAGATAAGGTACTGTATGATGCTAGAACAGTGAATTGTTGAAGAAGTTCGAAGTAATTCCATTTTGCATGATATTTTAATGTTCTTATTTAAAACAATTTCTTTAAATGTGGAACCTTTGAAATACAAAGAATTAACCTTACCTTTCAGACAAGACGTTTAAGGTTAAAAATAATAGAAACATAAATCTTGTGTAAGTCTTCTTCAAAAAAGGAAATATCTGCACTATCAGAGTTAGATTTCTTTGAAGCAAAAACTCCTATTCTGAAATGCTGCCATTCTGACAGTGTGACAAATTGCTGGGACAAATGCTAAGTAGTTAAATGGACAAGTGATGGATGGCCTCATAAGCCTTGCAGGGCAGCCTGTGTAAGATACTAATTGGTTCTGTGGAACTAGTTTTAGTCAATAAATTCACTTGAGAGATTTTTGTGTGTGTGTGTGTATGTGTGTTAGGTATCATTAAAGAATGCAGTGCTGTAGGTGACAAACCACTTGCAATGTATTAGGCCACCAACTACTTTATTTTGTCTGCTGTACCATCTACCTTCTTTCAAGGATATAACCTACTAAAAATCTATTATTGATGCTTTGCTGTCTCTCAAATGCCTCTGAATTATGAGTTTATTTGGAAGCCTCCAGACTTTTCTGGTGCTAAAAAATATCCATGTTGTGTTTTCCACAGGATTTGCAATTGCTTTTTTTCCCCTCCTTTTTTCCCTTTCCCCTGGAATAGCTTCTGCCACCGTTGCTCGCTTTGAGCAATACTTTCTACTGCAGATAGTCTAAATATTAGCAAACTTCCTTTGTGTAAAATATTGTCAAGGTGAGTAAAGGCAATTTGTACCCTTGGGAGAAAAAAGTTCTGAGCAACCACTTCTGAGACTAAATTTGGAGATGGAGTATCTGAAAAGAGGCTTTCAGGCCTCTAAGTTGGAATTTAGAGCCTCATTAGTTCCTGTTCTGAAATTCCCAGACTTGGCTGAGCTCTTCTGGTTGAGCTGTGGTGCACTGAAGGGCATTCAGTGGTTGTGGGCATGTGCGTACAGAGCATCCCTGTCCTGGGCAGAGGTTGCAGCTTGTGGTTCAAGTGACACTTGAGCTGGAGAGGACTGAAGCCCCAAGAGGTTTCTTTGAACTTTGTGCTGTCTGATCCCAATGAGGTGTCAGTGTCCTCACTCAGACACAGGGCTCTGCAGGCAAGGCCCCAGCTCTTACCTGGCTCCAAAGTGTGGGAAGAGAAGCTCGCTGCCTTTGTTGTGGTCCTGGTCAACTCAGCTGGAGGGTTGAAAGCACTCACTTCTTTGTTTCCCAAGGATCAGTGGTAAGTTCTGGGGAGCTTCATACTCAGCAGTCTGTGTGCTGTGAATACTGTGTGAGCCCCTCTCTGCTCTCCTGCTGCTCTGCACAGCATTGCAGAGCCCAGAAGGGGACTTGCTACCTTCACTCACCTTCATGCACTGAAAAGAAAAGCCCTGAAGCACTTCCTTTTAAGTCATTCAGTCCTTTGTTGTATGTGACACAAAGTGATTGCAGTGGAAGTGGGAGACACAGAGTTTGTTCTTGATTGTTTCTGTTTGGATGTTTTTGTGGTCAGTGTTTTGGGGATTTCAGATTTGGGGGTTTGGGATTTTTTTTTTTTTTTTGGTGACTTTTGTGGTTGTTTGGGCTTGGTTGTATTTTGGGTTTTTTCTTGATGTGTGTGGTTTGTGATTTTGGTGGTGTTTTGGTTTTTTTTTTTTAATTTGGGTGCTTTGTTCCTTCAGTTTCATCAATGTTAAGGCCTTTTTTTTATTTTTTCACTGATGCTTAAAAAAATCCAAATGAAACCACAAACCCCTTCAATAAAGGAGTTGGGAAGGGAAGAGGGATTGACATGGTTTCACTGTTTTCCTAGACAGTAATTTCCTGTTTAGTAAAGTGGGATTGGTTCATTCTGAAAACATCAGGTTTTAGAAGGCTAATCTTTATGACTTGAAGGGAAAATATGAAATTTCCTTTTAGTTTAGAGTCATTTAAATTTAATTTCATATTAATTTCATCTGAAGGTTTCAACTCCATTGTGATCCCAGTTTCATTGCAAAACAAAGCTTAATTTTTGGGAAGTGACTAAAAGTTGATCATTTGTTTCTTTCTGGTTGCTTTGCATTTTCTCCCGTGCTCACATAGATGAGGTGTTTCATAATTAAAGACTGTATTTCAACTGCTGTATATTTAAACCAGGTTTAACACCACATGCTAGGTACCCTGGCAGCAATGTTGACATAATGAGATAGAGCAGACAAGGTACTCTATCTAGCATGATCTTACAGAAAGACGTAAGAAACGGGCTGTGCTTCTGTCAGTGTTTGTACCCAGGTTGTCTGATACATATGAACTTCAAGAAAACTTGTTGGGAACAAAAATCAGTGCAACTGCCTTGATATATTTTCACTGCAATATGGTAGAGTCAAACCTGGTAGAATAAATATTTAACTGGAAGGAAAATGTCTTGCTTTGGGAGACTATGAACACAAAGATACATAAGCTCCTTGTTAAGTTTTTGGGAGGAGCTCTATGCCTCAACGAGAACGTGCCACTTGGGACATACAACCCACCCCTGGCTCCCTGGTATAGGAAAAACAGAATTTGTTGCTATTCAAGTACTTCTATGGCAACATTACTAATAGCTTTTGCCTTAAATCCTAACAGAAAATTAGATTTTATGACCCAAAATCCAAGCCTAGGAAAAGCCTATATTGTATAAATCGTCTGTATATAGATGTGCTTCCTTGTGCAGGTTAGCTGAGTGAGGTAAGCAATGAGTTGAACAGATATGTTGTTGATCCAAAGCAGCAATGTCTGAATTTACAGGAGTTCAGAGCTCTCCTGTTAGGGGAAACCTGTTGGATTTGGAGCCAGCTGAGAATCAAGAGATAAATGTAGTGTGCTCTCTTCCATTTAATCAGACTCTGTGGCTCCACAGTGAAGGTCCGTGGGTCCCTCTGGAGCAAATTTATAATGAATATTTTAGTTTATTAATACAAAGGATTGTGTCTATACACAGAACAGAACAAACAATATTATGTGATCTCCGATACAGTAATCTGTATTTATGCTTGTGTAGGAGCCTGAGGTAGGCCCATTTAGGATACTGAGTCATAAAGTTTAACTGCTGAATTAAACATGGTAGACTAGAAATAATCTGTGTAACCAAGACAATTTTTATAAAAACATTTTCTCTTTTTTGTGTCAAGTTGATTTGGAGCTTAACACTTTCATTTTGTGTGTGTGCTCTGTAATGTAGCACATTTTGCTAGACATCACATGTAATGAATTGTTTACATCAACCTGAAATAATCACACTGTGGTCCTTTAAATGTTTATTAAAGATACTCTAGCAGTCGCTAAGTGACGCTGTGTCAAGTGAAGGAACCTTATAGTTGCACAGAGCATTCTAGCAAGTGATCACCAGACCATAGCTTAATTGCTATGAAGCTGATACTTAAAACTGAAAATCAGCATCCTTGTGCTTCTAAATCAACTGAGTGTGGATCTTGTGCCCATCTGGACACTGGAAATCTTTCCTTTCAATTCAACTGATAGACTTGAATGTTGCAAATGTAGACTACATCATTAAGACGTAAAGAACTTGCACTTACTATGTGTGTGTAAAAATCACGATGGAAACCTCAAAAGGCTTTGGGTTCCTGTTAAAAGTCATTAGTCACCTCAGAAAGGAAGAGTAAGCTGTACCTTGGGTATATTTGATAAGGAAACTGCTCTAAAACCTGTTCTAATTTTCCAAAGTTTCCCAGCTAGACTTGAACTTTAAAACTTGAATGGGTTTTAAATTAAGAGTTTACTTTCAAGTAGCTTATGAAACACGTAGATAATGAGCTGGTATGTTTGTCACACTTGTATATTTGTGAAGCCATGTGTTTATGAAGTTTTGTATCACATCTGTGGGAGAGACAGCAGCTGCTCAGAACCTTGACTACAAGAAATCTGCTGACCTGCTGGATTTTCTAGCAGTTTAGAGTTATTGCTTAACCTTTTAAAAGAATTATTTTTGTAGAGTGTATAAATGTAATTCTTTTCAGAAAACCTGAATGTGCAATGTTAGAAGAGAAAAAAAAAAAAGACTGAAAGAATAAAAGTGCCAAATGTTAGACTTGTAAGGACCTACTGAAATTCAGGACAAAATCCAAATTCAGGTAAATTCTTAAGTTACCATCTGTTCTGTTCACAGTATCTTTTATATACTATAAATATACCATACAGTAACAGCTTCCCAGCTGTGAAGATCCATTTGCCTGGCTGTTCTTTTAATTCCTCCATAAAAGTTTGGGTTTGAAGTTGGCCATCTGCCTAGATGCCAGTGTGATAGGCATTAATAAAATATAATATAAAGAATAAATTAAAACATCTGCTAAAATTAATAGGAAAAAAGTTCTATTCAGCATAGCAGGAAATACAATATCATGGACGAACTGAACAGTCAGAATCAGTTGTCATCATTTTGAGATATGGAGATAATAAAAGAGGCACTTGGGATCTGGTCCAGCGAGTCAGTTGCTTGATTATAAGCATGTGAGTAACCCTATTCTTGGCTCCCTTGCATGTGAACCCCACACCTAGCACGTTCTCTGAAAGAACCAATTTTTACATCTATATAGATATCAAAGATATATTTTTGCTGCTCAGTATAACCCTCAGTGGATGCATTTTTATTGGGAAGGTAAGAAGATTGTCTTTCCTCCTTTGTCATCACAATGCTTGGTGTATATGCTGGGCTACAGCTTTGAACTGTACCCACATGGCCTCCCAAAAAGAGGTTTGGGCTGTGTCTGACTCCTGTGTCAGACTGCCTGCCAGGATTTCCACTAAGTATTTTAGAAGTGTGTATGTGCATCTCTTTCCCTTGTACCAAGTCATCTTGGTACATCAAGGACGTGGAGCTGTGCAGGGGTGGTAACCTGCTGCTATACCCAACCACAAAAACTGTTGGGGAGATGGTAGAGGCAAGTTAATCTTGCTAGGTACGGCTGGTAAAACAAGGGCCGATGGACACAAGGGAACAACCTTGGAGGTTCAAGATGGGTATTAAGAAAACCTTCCTTGCAGGAAAGGCAGTACAGCACTAGCAGAGGTTGTTCAGGGAGATTGCAGGACTTGTCTTCATCCCTGGAAGTTTTTGGAACATACTTAAATAACACTGTGGTTGGCCAGGTCTGGCATTTGTGGTCTTCCTGCAAGTGAGAAGTTAGGCTACAAGATCTCTGGAGGCATATTCTAACTGTCTTGTTTGAGTCAACACTTGCTCAGATCAAAGGTCTCTCTCTGGCAGAGATCAGTAGCAGGCACTTAGGAAAAAGCAAAACACAAGATGTACATATTTACCCTCAATATTCTCCCATCATCTGGCAAGAAGGGATCAGGCATTTCCAGCATGAAAGGTGTTGCCTTTGTGTTTATGTAATAAGCATGAAAATGTCTGGTTGAAACAATTACATTTTTTTAATGCAGCAATTGTTTCAACTGTGAGATCTCAGAAATGCTTTTGTTTGAAGGAAGAGTTTTGGTTTTAATATTCCATGACAGGCTATTTTTGTAAGAAAAATGCTATTAATTTAATTACATTTTCCTGCTGCTCTCTGTTTATGCAACTTTGTAGGTAGGCAGGAAAAGATGTTAAAATTCCTTTTTGTTAGCTGCTTGCTTGAATTCTTCTGCACTGTCCCTTGGATCTTTGTGCTCCAGGTCCAGCTGGCTTGGGAAAAATGGTCTTTCATTTTCTTTGACACCCACGTTGACCATGTCTCAGTTAACTGAAGTAAAACCAGGCTGTTTTTATATCATTTCTAGCATTAAAAACGGACAGCTCTGTTTCAGTTTGCAGCATTTTCCCCAATAGCTGAGCAGTATATCATTTGTGTGTCTTCTCTCTTACTGTTAAATACCTTTATTTTTTTGAACTGGGCACTGTCCTGGGTTTGTCTCCAGCAAGCCTCGAGGCCTGAGTGTGTTTCATTACATTATTTCAGAAATCTGCTGTGATTACTGCCTAATCTCTTTCTGCACATCTCTCGGCCTTCTCCTGGAAACAGGGATTAACCTTCTGTGGTGTTTTTGATCTAGCTAGCCATGGAATATGAATCACTCCTACTGCTGGTAAAAGGCTATGCTGAACTGTGTGAAGTCTGCTTTCAGAGGGGCAAAAGTTCCTCCATCCTCCCTCCTGTTGCACAGACTGATCTGTGCCATGCCCTGGAAGGCATCTCCAGCTCAGTGATATTGTCCCTACAGTGATTGTCTTGGGTAGAACATTTTCTGTAACGTGTAGTACCAGAGGCTCAATGACACATGCTGTAGTCAGTGAGCTGCGCTCTGCAGGGTCATCATGTGCTGCTGGGCTGTGGCATCCAACCAGGCTGCACCTCCACCCAGCACAGGGCTGGCAAGTCTGGCTCTCAAGGCTCATGTGTAAATAGGAAGGACCACTGTGAGAAGTAGTTACTGTCTGCCTTCTGGGGTTTGTTATGGATAATTTTTAAGAGGTTTTGGGGAAGTCTTTTGCTTCAGATAACTTTTACTATCAGTGTATGTTGCAGTGACACTCGGTGCCACTGCACTAGTTAAGGGTCCATGAGGAGTATTTCTGTTATAAATCTGAAAGATTACCTCTCTATGTTCTCATATTGCATCACCCTGAAACTTGACAAGTTGTCAGTGGAGAGGCAATTATTTCTACAAAAACATTAAGAGCATAAGTTACATTTAGAAGGTACCTAGTGCCAGGAGAATAAATGGGTTTCGGAACAACTGATGGGGTTGTTGGGATTTTTAGGTGTTTATTTTGCTTTATTTTCCCCTAACTGTAAAACTTACATGTTGTTACTATAAAAGTAGAATATTGCTTTCTTTTAGTTGAAAATGAGGTTTAAGTGTTTGTAATTGCCAAGATGGAGAGAGAATGACACAATCAAAACCCTGAGAGAGCTAAAAAACAGCAGTGGAGCTGTCCAGAAAATACTGTTCCTTCCTATGAGAGAGATGATATTTTTTTCCAGTTTGCAGATTGTTGTTAATTTTGAGAGCAGCCGGTGTTAGAGGAAGAGGTTGTGTTTCCTGGGGATGACTCACTGGATCTCACGAGCAGCAGGGAGAGTGGCTGTGAAGAGAGCCAGGAGTGGTTCTTAGGAGTTGGCCATGACTATTAACAGACGGGAGCTTGTTATTTTTACTTTGGAAACTCTCAAGAAGAGTGAATATTTTGGAAGAGTGAGACAAAGAGCAGGGACCAGGAGAGCAGAAAGGGTTTGGAGGGGCAAAAGGAGTCTAGGGAAGAAGAGTGAAGGTGTCTTTCAAGTCACCTGATTATGTTCCCAGTTTGAAGGAGCACTTTGGATCATCAGTTTAACCAACTGAGAATAAATGAACTGCAAATACAAAATTAAGATTACCCTATATTTCAGGACAGTTGTCTGTGTGAAGAAAGCTAAGTGACCTTGCCAAAGTTGGTGGTTTTTAGTTCTTTGTAACTAATAATATTTAGGAATGATGAATGGACAGTAATAGTTTTGTAATTGAAATCTGCAAGGTGTAAACTCTTTCTGCCTTGCTGTTGAAATTGAATTTGAACCTTTCCTCCTTCACAGAATAACAGAATGGTCTTTCCTCCATGAAAATTAAGAAAGTGCATCTGGATTATTTCCCAGCAGTGCACTTGTTAGAAAAAGTGTAGAATTTGAAGGTTCATGTTCCTATAATGGGGATTGTCTCATTTGCTGGTTTGGAGTTGCAATGCTTTCCTCTTGGACCTCAGCTAAGTGACTAATGCTGCTTCTTAGGGCATGGATAAACCAAATTCAATTCTCTGCTCAACTATTCCACTGTGTCCCAGATGTGCACCTTCCTTATACATTGGGCTCTGCCTCAGTTATCTTGTGATAGTTTTGCCTAAGATTGGACAATGAAATAGAAATTGGACTGAGTTGGAGAGACCAGCTAGAATGTTCACCTGAGATGAACACAGAGGGACACAAAGCTACTGACTAACATGCCACAGTTATTCTTGGTATTTTGAGGAGTAGCCTGGTTATAATCAGAAATCTTCTATGTACTGTCCTAGTAAATATTGATACTTTCAGAGAGAAATTTAATGGTCAGTAGCTCTAATATTTTTATTAGGAGTCTAAATAGAAACTGTGATTACTAACACAACTCATCAGAGAATTTTCAAAGAACTGACTAAAATTTGTTTTCTCCCTTAAAGCAAAAGAAAGAAACGAGGAGAAACACAGACTAGGAACAAAGATATTTGGTATTTATGGATAGAACCTTTATTTCTTACAACTAGATGTGACTTAGCATTTACATGACTGTACTGCTGAAACGCATGAGCTGCTGACAGCAGAGTGACAGACCATGTGGTTTGTTTTGAGTGGAAGGGAAGCAGAATCATTCTGGGTGTGACAGGTTGCAGTGGTTAAGTGATGAGATCAGGGTTATCCCTGGTGCATTGGCTGTTTTATCTGTGTGTCCAGAAATCATGAAACTGTTTTCTGTGATTCCTCTGCCCAGATCAAAAGTGTTATTTCCCTGCAGGAGAATGATCAGCTGCTAAACAGAATGAGAGAGTGTCTGAAGACATTAAGCAGTCTCAGACAAGCCACTGGATTTTGTGGGTGCCCGGGGAAGATGCATTGGTGCCTCATCTGAGGAGGTGCAGACACATGCAGGTTTTGATGGGTGCAACAGCTGATACTTGTTTGCTTAACAGCTGGGATCGTCCTTGCCAGATTCATCACCAGTGTAGAAGTGTTTCATACATGTACTATATAGTACAAACACCAGATTGCCATCCTGCCTGCCAAATTCTGAGGACATTGGTGCTCATGAAGTTGCTCTGAGAGTGCTGAGCAATCATGACAGTGTTTGCCATGTTAGCGTTTCTTCACAGGACATGAAGATGTTGAAACAAGATCGCTGCTTAGTGTCATATGGAGATTGTCATTGTTAGTCTTACACCCTGCAGAAAGGAATACTGATCTGCATAGGGCTTAAAAGAGAGCCCATCATAGTTAATGAGGGTATTAACCTCATCATTGGAGGATGGCTGAGATCCACAGACACCTTTATTGAAGTGACAACAGCTAGAAGGGAGGAAAGAGAAACAAATAGGTGAATTTTGTGACTACTGAGAGCTTGTATGTACTTAGCAGTCAAAGTGATCATATCATGGATTTGCTCCATTGCTCCGCTTCCTGCGGTGCCCAGATCCCCAAAATATGATCACATGGAGGTTTTCTGACTGCATACGTTTTGTGTTTCCCCATGCACACTTAGCCCTTTAAACTTACTGGCCTTCCATAGTTGCCTCTTGCCATTCCTATATTAATTCCCCTTGCCTTGCTTTTGCACATTTTTTCTGCTGTTTTCTACAAGGAGAGTGTAGTTCCTGCTTGTGTGGAGAGATGTTATATGAAATTGCAC
The DNA here is from genome assembly GCA_013401255.1 of Urocolius indicus. Classification (NCBI taxonomy): domain Eukaryota; kingdom Metazoa; phylum Chordata; class Aves; order Coliiformes; family Coliidae; genus Urocolius; species Urocolius indicus. The sequence goes on along the minus strand of WBNH01002690.1, from coordinate 472,206 downwards.
CTGTCGGGAGAATTCCCTCCTCTTTCATTTCAATATTACTTTATCCTCCTGGGCCACTTGGCAATTCAGCAGAGGACATTATCAGACTTGAGAGCTCTTTCAAGGTTCTTAATCATTTGTTGTTTTCTCTGTTGTAAAATGCCACTTGACAATACAGTTGAATCCACACTGTAATCTGAATTTATCTTAAATTCAGTTACTGGTAATCCAAATAGATGTTCCTAAAATTAAAATGTCTGTTTGAAAGCAGAGGTGGCCGTGATGTGTGCAGACGCTCTGATTAGCAACGCTGCGGTGTCATCAGATGCTAAATTTGTCATATTATCTCCCTGTAATTCCCAGCAGAGGAAACCTGACAGTGAGAAAAAAGGAAGTGGGGAGAAGTGAAACTCTGCAGCAGAAGAAATTAAGGATGCACAGCAGAAGTTCACACTCCTTCTACTTTGGTGTGCTAACACTTGTGATTTCAACTATTAATTGCTCTTGTGCCTTTAACTCTTTGGCAACCGTAGGTTTTAGGTATCTGTTACACTGGGAAAATCCATTGCTTGGTATAAAAGGAGTGAAGGGAATACTTTATTTCTTTTTGTTGCTGATCTCTTTTAATATACAAAGAAAAGATATTTTGCTTTCCTAAGAAAATCTCTCATATTTGATTTTCAGCTTAGGTGAACAGCAACCAGTTAAGAAGTGATTATGTCCCTCTGATACCTTCCTTCTACAAAAGACTCCTTCAGTGTGACTGACTTAGAGAGGAGGCTGGTTAGAAAGGAAAGTTTTAATTTGTTATCCTTATATAGCCAGAAAAAATCCAAGAATGTTATCTGCTCCAGTTCATACAACATAATCAAAATGTAATAAAAATTAAAAATGAAATTAAACCTAATAAATAGCCCTCTCGCTTAACCTAATGAAACCATACAGACTTCTCTTGAGATGCACAAAATTTCTCCTTAGACTGTAGCTCCAGGAACCTTAAGATTTTCTCAGACCAAGCTTAAAGGTTTTACACTGGGATAGTGAATGCAGATATGACCCCAGATACCAGATTTATAGCTTATGCTTACAGTGATCTGGAGGAAAAAACAGTTAGTAAAGGTAAAATCCCTTATTTTTATGATGTCAAACAGAACAAATTGAAGGGGGGAAATAGACTTGTTTAATAGTCTTTTCCCAGGTTTCTGTTTTGTTGTAAGTTGCTATTTTTAAATGATGTAGCGTCTACCACGAGAAGTGAGTTTGTATGTGTGACTTGGAACCTAAAACTGAGTATTTAGTCATGCTATCTATGACAATTTTCCACTGAGAAATTTTATGTCAGAGACTGCGTGTGTGAGTGATCTGTAAGAGAAATCCATGTTTAGTGTTCAGCTGAACTCTTAGATCTTGGTAAATTGCCTTCAATTTGTGAACTTGTCTTCCATCTGTGTAGCATGTGGAGACAGACAGCAGCCTACAGAGCCAAATGGGAATTTCACTGCTGTGAGGAGTCTCTGACATGCTGATTCTTGCTCTGCCTTATTGGCAAGGCTGTGAAGAAGATACATGACCAATGGAAGAAAAAAAACCACACATCAGGCTTCAAGGGGCATAGTTTACATCAGTCCTCAGAGATTTAAAAAAGTAATATCCAAAAATAGGAAGACATAACTGGCTCTTGTATTGCTCCTTTTATCTATAATGTACATTTATCTCAGCTGAGGAATGGCCATATAGCAAGGAAACTCCTTACTGTAGGCCTGGTTTATCATCTCAGTCTTTCCTCAAAGGACAATCAGAGAAGGAGAGAGATGTCTTGGATATGTGTTTGCAGACCCCTGGTTATTCTCTCCTCAGGTATACTTTGCACCAGTGAAAGCACAGTTAGCAGAATTGGTACATGTAGTTAGACGTAGTAATCCTAGAGAAGCTAAATTGCTCCTTCCACATGTCTGTGATGCTTAGGAAGGCCTAAGTCTTCCGAAGATTCTGAATGTCAGAAACACTCATTTTGTGGGGAGGGAATGAGGGAGGCTCACAAACCTGCATGCACCCATTTTTAGTTTTGTGGGTTGTTTTAAACCAGAAAGTTTTCTGTTGCCTTGGGAAACCAAAGTTAATTAATATGCTGGGTCTGAACATATAAAATGTGCATTGCAGCAAGTAGAGAGATTACTACAGAGCAGCAACCCAAGATGGCTAAGAAAAGCGAGGCTGTGTCAGCTGACATAAGTTCAGTTTACAATGGTTCATATATTTAGTGAAACATTTTCATAGATATACAGCCTCTGTGTACTATTCTGTTGCCTGGGAAACTACAGTCTGTAAATTAGGGTAAGGGGAAAATATGGTTATTAGACACCTATTTTTTCACAATGACTACTGTAATTTTCACAAGAAACATCCAAACCAAGGCTTGGCCATGGACTTCATAAGCTTTTTCATGTTTGTACAGCACTGAGAATAAAGTTGGGACACTTTTTTTGTAAGCAGTGCATAGTTTCATAGGAGATTAAGCGTTAAAAAAAAAAATAGTTCTTTTCCAAGTGTATCAGAGTATGTGCTGTAGACAGAAAATCTCTTCCTCTCAATATTAATGGCTTGCTATGTCTACCTTATATGCAGAGTGGACCACTGGAGGAATGGTTGAATCCCTCCTTCCCAAACCTGGCATAATTGAAAAAGCCAAGAGAGAGTAAGGAATGCCTGAACTCTTATTGCTCTAATCATTTTTTTATCCTGTAGGTGTCCCCTCTTTTCTTAGCAACTTGTACTTTTCAAGAGCATGAGCTTAAATTTTTATAAGGAATATACAGCAGAGAGATTTACTTAATAAATGGTAAAGCACAGAGCATTGACTTCTGAAATTGTTGAAATAGAATACTTAGTGAGGCTGGGCACTCTAGACACTAAAACATGATTTGCATGCCGTGTCAAATGAGAGTTTTGAAATACACACAAAGAACAAGATCATAAATGTAGCATTTTGAGCTGGCTCTAAAGAAAAAAGAACGCTAAACACTAAAAGATGGTATTAAAATACTGAACAGTAGCACCTACTTTGGCTAATCAAGACAAAAGCTAATTGTTTCTGCAACACCTAGTTCCTTGGGAGACACTAAGTAGGGCATTGTTTGCTTTGAAGAGGATGGAGAAAAGGAAGGCAAACGTACTGGGTTGAAACTAGATGCTCGTGTAGAGATGGTGAAAGCTCAAATGGAAAGGAATTTCCAGGAACTTCTCTATGTAAGTGCCTCGTGAGGTAGTTCTTCTAAAAGACAATCATCAGGATGTTTTTCTTACAAGACTGGTCATAATTCCATCTGGACAGAAGTGAGCAGATCAAGTCTCTGAGCACATGCTCCTAGTCACTGTTTCCAGGTCTGCTTCTTGACGCTATGCATGATCTGACTAGCCTTTCATGTCTGCCATCCCTTCCTCGGCACATATCTGCTGGCACTCCAGGTTTCCTTTCAACTGGGATGGCTCCCTCAGAGGCCACCTGCCTGCTTGGTTGTGATGTCTCTAGTTGTGCTGAGGTCTCTCTGTGCTCTCGGGAGAGCTACAGGTTTCACAGGAGCTGATTCCTGAGTCTGGTCTCTCTGCATTTCCTCCTGCTGGGCTTTTGTTTTTACCAGTGGGCTGATTTCCTTGGCTCAAAAAGAATTGCCTTTAAAACTGTCTTCTAGAGTGTTGGTTTGGGGCTGGCAGCAAGAGAAACTGCAGTTTTTACATTTGTGTATGAGCAGCAGGAGTCCCACACTCTTACTGAGACAAGTTTCTACTAAGAAACTCACTGAAAAGCTGATGGCTTTTCTTGGTGATAAATCTATTCTTTCTTCAGGGTTCAGCCATTCAGCAACTGTGGGTACTGATCTCTCTCTCTCTGTCAGGTTTTTCAGACCTGAACTCTGCCTAAGTGTCAACGTGCTGCTGAAGAATGAATGCTTCAATCCATACTAAAGATTATTTTCCAAATTGAACGGAATTATGGAATCGAGAAGTTGACATGGGCATAGTCTCCACACTGTCACACCTGTGTACAAAAAGTAATAACACAAGACATGCTGCAGTATTCTAGACTGGCAGAGCTTATTTATATCTCTGTAATTGGGGTAAGTTGGGGAAATTCGGTATTTGCTGCCACCCAGCTTCCTCCTCAGCTCCCTGGTGGCAAAGAGTAACTTGCCTGTTATTGTACTATATTTACTTACACTCTCTCTATATCCTCTTTTTGTCTGAAAAAGATTTTGTTTTTCTCCTGTGTTCAGCAAAGTTATGTTATGAAAATCATGAGGCTCTATTTTGTATAGACAAGCACTGAACCTAGGCTGTTCTATCTAGTTCTACCAGTGGCCCAGAGTGTCTCAGCAGAGTACTTAGCAACGTGACTAATCTGTTACATATAGTTTGTTCTATCATGTTGTCCCCGTGGGAAATTTGTATAAACATTGCAATACTTTCTTGTGGCAAGATGTTGTTTATGTTTGTGACTGTTTGTTATTTATGGGTGTGTTAGAAAAGGTGATTTTGAGGAGGGAGCTGGCTTGTTTCCTTGGTTGTTCTGGGAATTCATTCCAAGACTACTACTGTTATTCTTTGAGGAACCTCATTTGCTACCCAAGTAATCTTTCTTACTGGACATAGCTACTGACACTACACTAGTAGAAGAGTACAGTTCTTTTTATGGTTTTAGAGGCTATTTTAAAGTGTTCTTTAAGATCCGGATCCAGTGGATGTTTTCAAGAGAGAAGCTGCCAACTTTTAGGTAGTTTGGTGATCCCATGGATCTTTGTTAGAACACGGCACGCGATAGCCCAAGGATAATGACAAGTTAATGACTTGTCTTGACTCATTATAAAATTGTCTAAAGGTAGTAAAAAAAAAGGTCAGATGAGTTATTTAGCAGAAGGGCCTTCAGTGAGCTTGAGAAATATCCGTGTAGTCCTTTGAATACGTCCAAACAATCAGTGAAAAGTTCCCTATCAAACTGAGCTCCAGGTGCCATGTTTGTCCTTTTGAAATCTGTGTTCTAGCTTTTCAGATGCTTGTTACACCTTTTTCTCATCTCTGCAAAAGCAAAGCTGCTTTTTGTTTTCCAAAGAAAAAAAGGTCTGTAGAGGTAAATACATCTCAATTATTAACAATTTCATAAAGTACAAGTTGTATACAGCTATCTTGTTCACAGTATCACTCCTTCTAAAAGGGATCTCAATTTATGGTGGAGAATTTCAGAACTGCTTTGAAGTTTCATTTTCTAGTGCCATGATGTTTTATGACCTTGTGCATCTCTGGGCAGGTATGGACAGTTCTTATTCCAGCTTGCTTAATCTCTTTATATTAAATTATTAATTCCGTCATAGGTATATGGTGGGGCAGATGTCTCTAGGAATTATTTCTTTCTCTGTAAAAATGTAATGCATTACACTTTTAAGATTCAAAGACTGGAGAAGAAACCTCTCATAAATGATTACTTGTACCTGGAGCACATATAGAGTAGCCATACTGCTGTGAAATAACCACGCTGATTACGGGGAAATGAGAAATGTAACATGAGGTGAAGTATTATGCTGAAGAAGAATATGGATGTATCTTCACTTCTGAAGGAAAAGAGTAAACACCTAATTAAAAAACCCAGTATATCTCTCAGCAAACTGAATTGTTTTCTGGAAACACACATTCATTCTGGACTACATAAGCAGCAGTTATTAACTTCCACAATTTTGTCCAAGAGGTGTGTTCTCTGGCCAGCCTGTACTGATAAAACTCTGCTTCAACCTATGTTCTGCTTAAAGACATCCCATCTGCCTGGAATATCTCGGCTCTTGCTCCTAAAATGCTTTTCAGATTACCTTATTTTTCACCTCCCTTATTTTGGAGTATCATAATTAATTCCCTAAAGAAGCAAGGATGGAGTCTACCTGAGTCTCAATCAGGGTCAAACGTTAGCATCTACTTAACTGAAAACTCATTTCTTATCTTGATTTAATTGTAGAAATGGAACAATGGGATAATCCAATCTACTTGCTATTCTAAATAATTCAAATCACTTTATTCAGATTCCTAAGAAGGGACTGTCTGCAGTCTGGGATTTGAAATAGCAAGTATTGCTTTATGCTTAACAAAACACAGATAACTGACAGCCCCTCAAATAGGGAATGGTTCATTTTGTGATGCAAAACAGATAGCTTGGTTGGGAATAACACTGTGTATCTATATGCAGGATTAAATCCCAGCAGAAAGCACAGACAGATGAAAAGATTGTATTGGTAGTCTCTCTTTCCTGCAGTAAAACTGAATATTTCACAACCCTCAAGAGAGTGAGGCAGGTGACTGGTTAATACATTGACTGTGTTTGATGTACCTTATAACTATTTTTCAATTTTCATCTGTTTTCTTTAAAGATAAGCAGATTCTTGCTGTGATTGAATAGCTTTCCCTAGCAAGATTCTTGCAAAAGGAGATTTACATGTTAGAGAACAATATACTTCCAACATAGGTAAGCAATATTCCTGACATCATCAGTCATCAAAGTGCACAAGAGCCTAGGCATTCTTCTTCAGCAAAGGTTATCTTTATCTCTTTCATCAGTTATAGGAAAGGCCTGGGTTTAGTGGGTTTGTTGGTTTGGTTTTTTTTAAGTTTATTTAAATTACTTTGACATGCATGTTTTGAGAGGCTGGGATTTGCATTCTTGGAGCTTAGGATCAATGGAGGTAACTCTGATAGCCAAAGCAATCAGATGGTGCTTGGGAGCCTATTAGTCTGTTTCTCTGCTGTCACTCTGGTGTATTCTTCAGTACCTGCCATTTGTAAACCTGCCAGCATCTTAGTGCAAGAAACATCAGTGAAATGTTTCTGGGGATGCTGCCAAAGGGAACTGCTTCGTGCATTTGGCCCCTTTCCCGCCTCTCTGACTGGTGCTTTCTGGCATCACTGACAGAGAGCAGCCCAAGTGATACATACATCTCTGTGCCCAGTATGGATAGAGGCACACATGTAGGACAGTTTTACTTATCCAAATAATTTCCAGATGAGTGGGTAACATCATCTTGCATGTCATCCTTCTGGATTGATCCAACGGCAGCCACTGAGCACATGAACCTTCCCTAAAAGGAACTGTTAAACTGATACACTGAGTGGACTCTCACTGATGTTATTCCTTTGGAAAACATTTCAGAGCCCCAGTGAGTTAAAAAGCAATTTAAGCATTTTGAGAGCTCCACTGAAGGGAAATATCTTATTTTTGTATTCTTGTGGTGAAAAAATTATACTCGAAGAGATGTTTAAACTTGAAACAACATGCAAGAGGAGAGCAGATGGCAGGCAGACTTTGAAGAACGGCTTAGGATGCCTCAGCAAAACTGCTTGTTGGTGGCAGGAGCACTTTTGCAGGTGAAAAGGCTTCTGCCTTGGGCCAGCTCTGTCCAAAAGGTGCTTCCAGTTAAGTGTGGCTGACTGCACTCAGATTTGCTTGGTTTAAAGTATAATTGGCCAGAGCTACAGGCAAATACTAATCTTTGAGTCAGTTGTTTTATTACACTGTAAAGCTTGTAAGTTCATAGAGTCACAGGATAATTTAGTGTGGAAGGGTCTCTGGAGAGTATCTGGCTCACTTTCCAGCCCAATTCTGAGGATCTCCAGAGACTTGATGTTTCACAACCCCTCAGGTCTTTTCCATTGCTTAACTTAGCTTGGAAAAAATTTAGCTAAAGCACAGTTGCACTATCACAAAAGTGCAACCTTCCTGCATTTATCCATTCTGCTGCTCTTCTCTGTCACCCAAGAGGTTAAGCAGGAAAGCTACCAGAAAGTAAAGGAGCCTTGCAACGTGGCTGCAGCCTGGACTCAGGAGGATATCATCTTCCCTAGCTCTTTCTCATTTCTGTAGGGATGTTTCTTACTTCATATAGGTCCACATTGAGTATTTGCATGTTCTTATTTAAGCCTCTGCTCTCACAGCTGCGACAAGGTTCATAAATTCTCTATTAAAACACAAAATCTATCCTGCATTGGAGAGGGTAAAAAAAAGAGTGTTAAGAAGGCGAAATAACTTGATGGTTTGTTTGTGGCCTTTTTTAAAATTGGTCCTGAAAGCCACATTTGTAGTGGTCAGAATCTGGCAAATAAGAAATGAAGAAGTTAGGCATAGATACATGCAGCAGTATTCTCATAACACTGTCAGAGCAATGCAGTATCGACAGCTGCATTGAAGTCACCAGGGTGGCTCCAACCATATTTATTTGCTAAAGGGCTGAACTGTCTTTGTCAGAAAGCATAGGATGCCTCCAGAACAGGCAATACAGTGTGCAGAGTAGTTGACATCATAATGGGAAAAAGGACCAGGTCTTAAACGATTCATGTGATTTTAGTGCTTTGTTCATCTATTTAACTTGGGGTTAACTGAAGACTTTTGTTTTCCTAGTGAAGTGGTTGATGTGCCCAATGGACAATGCTATATAGATATAAGTAAGTGTTGGACATTTCCTGAAATGATTAAGTAAAATAACGTTTTTCAGAATAAATTAACTACAAGAAACAACTGTAAGATTTTCTTAAAAGTTTAAATATGCAAAGTTTTAGGGCTTTGTCTTAACTGATTCAAGATTTCCATTCTTGCTGCTCGAGGGGTCAAAAATGAAGCATTTCAGTCTACAGAGAGCGTTCAGGTTTTGAGGAGGAGACTTGATTCTAGAGATGAAAACTTATAATGGTGTTATTTGTCTCTATGGAAAATATGACACCCTTGAACTTGTCACCAAAAGGCCTGGAAATTTGACTTAAGAAACAGATTTTTTTTCCCAAGTTTTTCATGTCTGGTCAGAAAATGGGATCTTGCTGATGACAACTATGTGTCTTGTGGAGAGTGTAAAAGTTTTCAAACCATATTGTGTGAGCTTGGTGACCACATCAATCAATGTACTTGAAGCCACCTACATTTACTGAAGTATGTGGTAAGATATCGAGGTTAGAAATGACTCTGAAGTCCCATCTGGAAAAATATAGAAGCTTTTTCTTTTTTGATAACCAGAACCTGGAGGAGCAAATGCAAATACCTGGCTTTTGTGTCCACAATTGCTATTCGTTGTTTCTTCCGGTAGCAAAAGTGTTCATCGTGTGGGATGATACCAGTTGTTATAAAGGATATATCCTTACCCCCTTCATCATCTGGCACAGTTTGCTCTGCACAGGCTTGCCATGGTCTCCTCCTGCCACCAAAGACAAGCTGCAGTCCTGGCCCTGGTCTTTGCCTCTCTGCCCTGGTCACCAATCCTGGCAAGACATCTTACTTGAAGTGAGCCAAGACTGTGTGTTGGCAACAGGCACTCACACATTGCTTGAAATTCAGACTGAAGTGTGATGTCTTCTGCCAGATTTCTTTAAAATTGCTTTTTTTCATTACAAGATGATTTTCTTTTTTCATACTATCTTTATCAAAGCCAAGTATCTTCTGCTTCCTCCCAGCCTTTTCAGGGGGAGTTGTTGCCATTAGTTAGAGAAAATACACAAAATCTGTGGCTTTTAGCTGGAGGTGGTTTTTGTCTGTTTTGATTGGTGGCGTTAACTTACTGTCTTATTTTTCTGTCTAATTTCTAAGGAAAATTTGTGGTAACTGTGATCCTCGGCAATTGATGCTTAACAGCCTGAGTGTAAAAACTTGATGAGAACATACAGTTAAATCAGTGTAATTACTTATACAAAGCACATCCTAATGAACTTCATTTTTGTTAGGGTAAAATCCAAGAGGAGGTTTGAATGTGTTCTTTTTGTTCAGTGGAGGAAAAACTCATTTCTTGCTAATACTTGTCCCTTTCCTCTCCTTGATGATGCCTCTTAACTCTTTCATCATCAAAGTTTCTTCCTTCCTCTCCCTTTCCATATTTTTTCATCTCCCTCCTGTCCCTACCTGAATAGCCTGTTGTTGAGCAGCAGGAGGGAGAAGTCCCACCTCTTGTATGAGGAAGCACTGTGTTCAAATGCCAGCATCTGTGCAACAGGTTTGCCATTGCTGCAGTAATGGCCTCTCAGCTGATTTATTTTTGTTCTCGCCTTGCTGAAAGCTTTTCCATGAGCTGCAATGAAAATTATAGCTATATATACATTTATATACCTGAGTTTTAATGTGTTCTTCAGCTTATTATTGATGTTATCTGAAGGAAATGCCAAGAAGTACATCAGCAAGTATGGAGGTATGTATTGAGTGCTGGTGCCACCCCGACAGATCCAGCAGCAGCTCCTTTGGTGGGGATGGCTCCTTTCCCCTCCAGCAGCTGAACCCCAGCTGGGTCTGAGATGTAAGAACTGCTGAGAACTAATGACTTGGAAGACCCTGTCACTGTGGAGTTTGGAAAGGATGTGTTTTGAGGTATTTTAAAACTCTAGCATTTAATAAAACCTGCAGTGACCAAACCATTTTGGGGATGTCTGAGTCAGTATATTCTGCTTCTGTAACCAACCTGAGAACAATAAATACTTTGTTCTTCATTCCATCCAATTTACTTCAGTGATTAGCATTAAATAGAATTTATGTGGTCAATATAATCACACTTTTAGGTTCGCTTGCACCTACTTTTGTTTTATTTATTAAAAACAATTCAATCTTCCTTTTTATTTTTTTTTCTTCTTTTGTAACTTGGAAACCTTGGGGTTTTTTGCTAATTAAAAAGTACATTGTTGAGACTAACCTGTAGCTGCATAAATCAATAAAGCTACACAGGAAAAGAGAACAAATTGTACTTCTGATTTGCATAATGGACAAGATCTAAGATGAATTGCTAGGGTTAATGAGGGTCTTCAGGATTGTTTGTGAGGATATACAGCCTTCTGTGACACCAGTATGTTACTAATTGAAAAGTACTGCTCATAGACAAAGAAAAGAGGTGAAAAAATAAGGAGCAAGCTGTTTGGGGGACTCGGTATACTGGAGCTTTTAGCTGTAGTGAATTGATTTTTGGCTGCTTGCATTGAGCTCCAGCATAAGCTGCGGATACAAATTCAGATTTACCCTTGCTTTGAGGTTCAGACTCAGTTCTAATCTCAGCTGGGGATTTGACTAAGTCGCAGCTGAGTTCCCAAGTTACTGTCACACTGACTTGAGGTTATCTTTGTCTTTCTCAGAAAGAGAACAGTGCTCCCCAGAGGGAAGGAAGCACAAAACCTGAAATGTGCAGGGGGTTATGCAGGTCTGTTAACTTAGAAGAGATGTGAATCTTAGGCAAGACAATTGAGGGGCCAAAAAGTGCTAGGGAGCAGGCAGTTCCAACAACATTACGATGTCTCATATTCCTATTCTGTTTCTGCTCCATTGCCTTTATCCTCTTATTCCAGGCAGTTAGCTCCTACTTTCTGTGATTACCATGCTGTGAGTTGGTAATGTGGCTGGAGGAGCTCAGGGCACTGCCACAGGTGCCCATGCCTGCATGGCAAGAGGAAAGGGCAGGAGGAACTGCTTTTGCTGGACCGCAGAGTTTTGGCAACCCTGTGCAAATGGGATTGCTTTTGGAAGCTTGTAGTTTGACTGCAGCTGGATGCACTTGAATAGAGATGGCAAAAGATGGGTTCAAGGCAGAAGGGGAAGTCTTTCTTTTCCCCACTCAATGTAAAACTTCCTATTGCAAAGCAGCAGGAAACTGGAGCTATTCAAAGTTCAATTGAGGATAGATGAAACATGAATGTTTCCATGAACCTTATTCTTGGTAATGAACTGTATTAACTGAATAGATGATCTGCACAGGTCCCTTCCAACCCCTATTGTTCTGTGGTTCTGTGAATATTACCTAAGCTAGTCATCATGGGAAGGTCACAAAGTACTGAAGAAGGGCTTCTAATAGAAACTTTAAAAGCAGGAGTCACATGTATGTCATTCATATAAACAAGTGTAGCTGCATTAACGTCTTCCTCATTACATTGTTACTGGTCTTTAGACCCAAGCCTGCAATCCCTAGTCTGTGTGGCAAATAGGCTGTGTTTTCTCCATGATGTAGTACTTTTCTATGAATCCTGAAGTAGGAAAGGTAAGTGGGATCCCATGGAAGAGTCACACATTTTGTGTTTATAGAAATTGTCTCTTTGTTTTTCACTGACAGTAAGTGACTTTTCCAAACCACTGAATAACATGGGATGTTTCTTTTTTCTTGATATATATAGTTTAAATGTGAAATCTTTTTTTTCCCAAACATTAGTTGGTTTCGGTTAATTTGGATTTAGGAGATACAATTCTCTAAATAATGACTATAAATTCACATCATACTTTGACGTAACGTTTCTCCAAGGAGAAAGCAGAAAAACTGTGTCCTTATTTGGCCTTTGCAATAATTTCCTGCCTTTTCTATTGTGCCACCATTAATGCTCTAGGGCTGTGTCCCTGTTGCAATTTTTTTTTTCCAGTGAACGTGAAAACTATTGTTATGCTAATGGTCCTTTCACTGTAATTTCTCTGAAGATTACAGTTGTAAATGATGCCCTCCTGCTATGAATGAATGAATGACACCCTTAAAACAAGTGCTACTTCCCCTTCTGGCCATCTATCTTGCCCCCAGCTATTTCTAAAGGGAACAGCATAGTAATTATTCACTTGATTTGTTATCAGAAACATCTGTCCTGTCAAAAGAAACACAATTGGTATCTTTTCTTTAAATGGCAAGAATTCTTATAAGATGCTGTGCACAAGAAATTGTTCATAAAAACATGTCAAAACCCCCCATTGATCTTGTCAAAAAACAGTTCTGAGTGAATAGGAGAGATGAGATGAGTAAATGATGGGTGCAGTGAACCTCGAGTCACAGGGGATGTCTACGTTGCATGGATAACTTTGACTGTCAAACTGGTTTTAGTCTTAAGCACCCTGTAGATAGTAACCAGAGTTTCTAGACACTAAAACCAAAATGACTTAAAAATGCAGGTTTTGCCTTTTAAAAGGCCTAAGATCCAGCCTCTCTCCCATGCTGTTTGTCTCTGAAGGGGCATGTGGCCTCTGGGAAGGAGGGACAGGCTGCTTGTGCTGCTGCTCAGGCAGCTTTGGGGAAGGAAGAAGAGGGTACAATGCTTGAAGAAAGGGTTTCAGTGGAGATGTGTAATGGGAGAATAACACAGGTGTTAAAGCCCAAACATTGCTGTCTCAGCAGCAGCCTGGCCTGTGAAAAGCTGAGGGCTGTTGGCTTTATGCCTTGTTCAGTTAGTCTGAGCACTAAATGTAGCTGAAAGACCAAGGGCTATTAAGGTCAGCCTTACAAGTTTTGATCAAATATGTATAGACAATTAGATTCTGACAATACACTGAAAAAAGGTGTATGTTGTATAGGTGGAAATTTCCACCTATATTTTTGGTTATTGGGCTTATTATTTACATCCAATAAAGCCTTTAAATGTGCTGGGAGGAGGAATTACTGACCTGAAAAAGGGGAGCTGAACGAGACCTTTTCTCTGTTTCAATGCTACAAATACAGCCTTTACAAAAACCCCAGACCACTTTAAACCAAGCCAAACACACCCCCATTCCCCTAAAGCAAACCAAAAGCCCAACAAACAAGCAAACACCAAGAAAAAAAACCCTTTCAAAACCAATCTTACTCCTCACATATCATTTTCCATCCTTTATCTGTTAGTTTTTAACTCCGATGGCACTATTTATGTCTGCTTAAAGTAGTGTTTTTGCTTTGTTATTTATTGTAAGCGCTTCTGCATTGCATTTTAGACTCTCCCCAGGAAACAAACCCACGCAGATGTGAAGTGAAGCAGGGTGCCCTTGTCTGTAGGTTGGATGTAATCCTTGCTTTGTTGGGAAGTAGACCTTGCTATACTGGGAGTCAGCAGATGGATCATGCTAGTTTAAGAGCTCTAGCCTGCTTTTCTACACAGACAGGACATATATTAATGTTAAACAATCATTTTCTTGTATATGGAGAGTGTTTGTTTATCCTGCTGTACATACACAGGTATCTCTCTGGGGGTTTTGGTATTTTTTTAATACAGACTGGTTTTGCTGTGTAATAGTCTTCTCCAAACTGTCTGCTGCATCTTGCCTATGATCTATAAAGCTAAGAATTATGGAACAATTCCCAAGGATTTTTAGACTTCTGAAAACTGAATCCTACTGTAGAAACTTAGTGAATTAAATTGCCCTGGTGCCCATGGTTTGGAGAGTTTGTAAGCCTTCATTCTATACAGAAAAATAAAACCCAAAAAGACACATTAAGTAAAGAGAAATTCTGCAAGCTGAAGCCAGCAAAGCTTCTGCTGTGCTTTACCTATCGTTCTACAAAAGATATTTGATCCTTAGATAAAACATTTTTAGCACTTCAAAGTTTTCGACATAAGATCTTTAAAGATTTATCTCTTTTTCTACAGCAAAGCCCCTAATAATATGTCATAATTTTGCTTAAGTATTAAACATTTTTTTAGTATCTGTAGCTAACTATTCACCCTAGGCATTCAATAACAACAATGTAACACAGAGAAACCAGGAACCAGGGAGTGAGAGGAAGAAAGAAGGGTGGGGGAAATGAGCTGGAGGTTTTAGCATCATTTCAGAGATTGGATTTAAGGCTGAGGTCTCTGACTTTCTCCTAGCGACATGAAAAAGATAATCTTTTTATGTCATTGATAGGCAAATTGTGGAAAGTGCTGAAAGCAGAGCACAGAAACTAATTAGAAAAAGTATTAAAAGACGAAAATGTCCTTTCAGATATAAAGTCATTTTACTGGATAAACCGAGGTTCTGAAAGTCTTATTCTCTCTTTCTCTCCTTTTTTGGTGTCAGTTTGCAGGAAATGGAACAAAGCAGAGCAAACAGAAAAGAGTGGCAGGGTGTTAATTGAGACCTGATAATTAAAATGAAGCACAGTCAAGGAACAGATATTCTTCCAGCTTCCAGCATGAAAATCATGATGGGTAGCACCTACAGACTCTCAGTGCTGTTGTGATAACTCTGGAAGCTGTAGCGAGAGCCCCAACGACACAAGTCTGTGCCAGAGAATAAACATTAGCAGGTGGGAAGTTTCATAAAACTCGTGGGTTTTTTGTTGTTTTTTTTTTTAATTGATCTCTTTCTTATTTCCATCTCTGCCTTGTTATCTGGCCTGTTGATGGGTATGAAATGGAAGGGACATTTTCCCTTGGCAGTAAAAAGTGTGGATGAGCAAGCAGCGGCTGCAGGGTTATGGCAATGAGGCCTTGTGCCAGTCTCAACTGAGTACTGAGAGATTAATTAGATTAAATGAAAATAGATGTAATCTAATTGAATTCAGTGATATAGGAGATGAAATCAGAGCGGTATAAAATTAGGCCTAAGATGTACATAGCTGTTTTACTTTTTGATCAGTGCTGTCTTTGGAGCTCTCTCAGTTACAAATGAAAATGAAACAAAGAACACCCACTGCAAGACACAGAGCCACTCTCCTGTTTTGTTTTGCAACAAAACAGCTTTGCAAAAGATTTTCAGTATTTTGGAAAAATAATAGTTTGAGAACCATCTCAAACTGAAGTTGCTTGGGTTTTCTTTTTCTGAAGAAAGACGATTTTCAGTGTAAGTGTCTACATGGCTGTTATCCCGATTGAAGGTAAAAGTCTCAATTTATAAAGGTAAAATGTTCAGAAGCGTAATGAATTCTGAGATCATGCACTTGTGACTCATTCTCTAGATTTTGTGGTAACTCAAACAAAGGTGGTGGTTCAACTCCCCTTCTTCCCACATTTACCACTTTCTCTTCGAATAAATGTGCTTTATGGAAGGACCTAAATTTGAGGACTGATGAGTTTTATTACCCAGACAGCAAGAGAGGCTACTAAAATCAAGAGACAGAACAGAAAGTAAAATAGACATGAACGTCTGAAGAGAATAATGGGGAGAAGCGAAGTTTTAAAGTCAATGGAGGGAATGGAGAGCAAAGCGGTAGGTATATGTTGTGCTGCGCTGGGCCCTCCCGGTTAAGAGAAGAACTGTGAACTTGAAGCAGAGGATGAAGGGTTTGATTTGAATATGAATGTCTGGCAAGGTCTGAGCAGCATGAAAGGGATAATTTTAGCAGCAGATTTTGTATAGAGTGGTTGGGTACAAGCTGAGATGTAAGTAGGCTAGATAGGCTTATAGCTAAGATCAAGGCTGAGGGAGGAATAAACCATGAAAAGCAGGTGAAATTCACCTGTGCGCAAAAAAAGCCTTTCAGAAGCACGTATGACTTTCAATAACACCTGCATCCTGTTTTGTAAACGTTACTGGTATATTGAGTTTTGGAGTGGCAAACAGGAATTTCCCTCAGGCAGCCAGGGAGTGTCTTATGGTGTGTATTCATTTACATGCACAGCACACTGGGAGGTTTGGTGAGGGCCTGGAATGTGGGTAAGGTTATCAGCATATAGATTCTGCTGAGATGTCTCCCCAGATGGAGGAAGATGATTTGCAGTAATGATGAACTGCAGCAATGCCGTATGTGGAGACAGAGGTTGTGGCAGCATCTCCAAGAAAAGAGGAAAAGGTGTTCAATGTTGTCTAGATCCAATGATAGGCTTCTAGCAAAGATTTTGAAATACCTGTTCAGACCTAATCCCTGCTTGTGCTGGAGAAGTAAAATGTCAAAATGAATACCATGATTAGTAAATGAATCAAAATAGTATGCAAAGTGGCTAGCACTTCTTCCTCCCTTATTTTTGTAACATGCTTTCTATATTGCAAGGTGACAAATGATCTTAGATGAGAATACCATACAATGAAAGCTTAGTGGGCACAAGTGGACACTGAAGAAGGGAGCGCTCTCTCTACAATAGACTTAATATTTCCAGCCAAATCATTTGGCAGATGAAATACTTTTCTCCACCACTTCAACATTTTCTTTCAGAGCCACTTCACTATTTCTTTTTCTGCTACACAGAAATGTGAATTTATCTTTGACTTTAAAACAAATAATAAAAAAATCCCTTTTGTTTATTCTCTCCTAGACCTTTGTTTTGTTGTAGACAATTGAAAATTCTGATGTTGGCTTCATTAGAGGCAGGAATGATCTTTAAGTCACTCTTTCCAACTTCAGTTGCACCATTTGCAAGTTCAATATTTGATATAAGTATTTCCAGGATCTAAGGCCTTACTTGGTGAGTAACAGAACCTGTAAAATGCCACCAGAATTTATTATTATAATCTTTATTTCATTTTATGTCAAATGAGGATGTCACAGAATGATTTTCATATTTATTAACCAAGTAACCAGTGAAAATTGATTTTTCCACTGAGAAGTCTCATATATTAAATAGACCAAAAATGAAAGAGGCTGAGTTCATTTATACTGCAATGCAATGAAATTAACATTATTACTTTAGGACTATATTCTGTGTGTTTAAGTACATTCCCTTTAAATATCACTGACCATAATTGGATATTTTTTCTAAGCCCTTCAGTATTCCAGCCAATTGTTACTTAATTTTTCTCATGAAATGCTTTGAAATTGAAAATATTAGTGTTGCTCTACCTTATCATATTATTCCATTATCTCTTATGCTATGTGCCCGTCACCTAATGATCGTCTCGTCTATCGCCCACAAATGTCAAATAAAGTGTACTCACACACTTCATTCTAAAAGTGTAGATATGCTTTCAGTATGAAGTAAAATGAACAGGGTGAGAATTTTGAATCAGCAGTCTGATTAGAACTTGTTTCCAAGGAATACACTTGAAACTCAGGAGAATAGTGTTATGTCTTTCCCCACTAAAAAATAATGAGATCTGGTCTGAAATCTCTAGCTAAAATAAACTTTCAGTAAATAACAAAGGAACGGGAAATGTGTCTAACTCGCAGCTTCCCACCCCCATTGTTTTTCAAACAGCACAAATAAATTTTTCATTCAGAATTTTGGAGGCTTGTTGGGGTCAGGAATTGGAACAGCTTTCTCTGATGAACAAATGTGAGCTATTTCGAAGTTGGAAAATATGTTTGTAAGTGCTGTAAATAGCAGCAATGGAATGCTGAGCTGTAACAGAAATCTGGCCAGGATTTTGTGTGCCAGGCACTTCAGAATCTATCCCTCCGAGTATAAGAGTAAAGCTTTATCAAAACAAAAAATATCTGAAAAGTATCGAGAAAGCTTCCCCACCTTCCCCCTGCTTCATCGTTTTCTTCTCTTCGAGTCCAACCCATCCAAAACCACACACAAGTCAAATTATCATTTCTTGAAATATGGTTTTATGTGGCAAACTGCAATGGGTTACTGTAGTGAAGCTTCCAAAATGTCACCTCATCTCAAATAGCTATATAAATATGTAGAAAACAAAACCTGCAACATGATAGCTTTAGAGAAGCAAAGATATCATGTACAAATGCAGGGTAAAGATTTCTTTAGGGTTTTCTCAAATAGCTACTGATTCCTCTTTTACACTATGAAGTCTTAAGTGTCTTGTCCTCTTTCTGTTCTTATTAGAAAACATTTAGCTAAACAAAACATATCTTGCTTTTTTTTTTTTCTGGTCCTGAACACTTGTAGCTCTGATTAGTGTTTAGAATTATAACCCATTTTTTGTTTTTCTTTAGAATACCTATGGTACAACTAATGGTATTCACATTCTGAATAGCTTTGAGGTATTCGATCTCTGTACATTACAGATGATATTTTTTTTCATGATATTTCCATTAAAAAGCATATTGTCTTGTATTCTATGATTTTTTTTTTTTCTATAGGTTGGTAGATGGTTCTTTTATCTTCTTTAATGTACAGTTTCTGATTTGTCTGTGTGCTTTAAAAAAATGAGGATGCCTTTCTGGGACTCCTTCATATTTGTACTTTAAACTTGAACTGAAGCTGGAGAAAGGTGAAAGTATAAGATAGTATTTTTGTTGTGTTTTTTTTTTTTTTTTCTGAGTACTGATATCTATCAGTCCTCTATTGAGAAAAGAAAATGCTGTGTATTAGGGTTTGGTACATTTCTGTCCCTATGTCACTTTTTTCTGTATTCTTATCAAGAAAGAAAAGGTTTACTTCTCAGAGGCTGAGGGCCTCACCCTTCTGATCATAGTAGAGGTTTATTAGACAATTAGGACTGACTTGCAGTAAAATCCATTAAAAGGGGTCATCAGCCACCGGGAGTTGGAGCGAGAAGGAGCAAAGATTTTTCAGAGGAAGTTTGGCAAGAATAAGATGGCAACTGTGAAAATAAGGGAGAAGATCAAAGGATGATGGAGGTAATGAGGATGAGTAGATGCAGGAGCTGTGGGAAGGCATGTATATGTGCCAGCAGAGCTGCTTGGTGGAATTGGGAAGAAAGATCCAAGGACTGGAGATGTTGCTGAACAGTTTTCTGAAACTGAAGCATATACTAGAGAGGCGTATGAACTAACATTACAATTAAGAATTTGTATGTGCCTACTGAGTGTGATGAGTTCTGGAAATACAAACACTCCACAGAAGGATCAGCTGAAGAGGAGGAGCCTGTTTAGCAGAATAGAAATAGAGCTGAGGTGATGTTTGCTGTATGTCAGTAACAGAAGTTTTGATTTTATTGATAAAGTGACTGTAGAGTCAGCTAAATGGCCTTAGGGACACAGATGTAGAGCAAGCCTACTCTAAATACAGAGCTAGTTCAGGTCAAGTACACTGTAACTATCATCAGTCTGAATCCCAAAGAAGGAGGGAAATGAAGCCTTAGGGATATCAGTAGCCTGTGGCTGAAACACCTTTTCCCTAAATTAGTTTTAGTCTAGACAATAGTCATGTGTTATATAACTGTAAACACACACAACTATTGGACACACAGGAAACTGAGTGGAACGGAGACTTCCCTGAACTTTGTGACAGAATGGAACAGACTGAAGAGGACATTAATCAGATAGATCAATAGAACATGTCTCAGTTCTTCTTAAAGTTTTCCCCGTTGAAAACCATTATCAGTTACACTTGGATGAAACCTGAGTGTTACTTAAATCTGGGGTTTCTCTTGATTTACATCACGGTACATAGAGAGCAGCCCGAGTCCGTTGTCCAACCTGTCCTTTTAAACTTATATTGCCATGTTTCATTGATTCAGCAAAGAGCTTTCTGTATATATTAAACTTTGACTCTTACAGAGAAGGCTGAAATGTTAGAAACTTGAAATTTCTTTGGAAGAGAGTATAGCTTCTGGTTCTGGTAGGGTCAAGATTCTCTAATCTCCAATATTAAATGAGGATACCTGCAAATATCTACAAAGGTGTTAGTTGTCCATTGAGAGCCTGCAGAGCAAAGAGTCTCAAAAAGAACATTGGAGAACGGAAAGACTTATGCTTAGTGCATGTGTTTCAGGAGTCAAACATATATTAACTATACTTTCATTTTATTGGGTAAAACATTTGGATAATCTTTCTTATATGTTGTAACCAACCAGCAGCACTTCTTTAAAAAGTAATAAGGAGAAAATACACATTTGTCCCAATCTTTCTTCCTTTCCTAAGGTGCTCATATGTCATTATATGTCCCTCAGACTTCTTATGTTTTAGAGCGCTCTGACTAGCTACTATTGGGAACATGGCAGTTATCAGAGTTTTCTATTGATTCATCTAACTTAAGAAAAACCCAACAAAACCAAACACTGAACATGTGAATGGAGTTTGAATGTCTTTGGCCAGCAACAACAATAAATTGTTTTTAAACCTATAGGAGCTACAACTCTTGATCTAAGTGAATCAGAGGACAGGAAATGCTTCTGAAAAGATAACAGCCTTAGACATGCTCAGAATGAGATTAATCATCCCTACTCCAAAGAAGACTTGAAAAGCTGACAGAAACATCTGAAAACTCTTTTTGTTGGCTGACTGTATTGAACCGAGGATACCTCCTGTCGTACCTTAATAGAAACAATACATTCCCAGCATTTGACAGCAGAGTGGTATAGAGTAGATCCAAGTATCTTCTGTTCATGCTTTATGGTTGAACCTCAAAGGTAGCCATTACCTGATAAAACCTGAGTTCTCAGATGGTGTTTTTCCATTCTTTTAATCAACATGAAAACTTTCTAGAGATGTAATAGACAAAGGCTTGCTTTTATGGTTATAAACTAATAGGAAAATGTAATGATATGTAAAGTCCCATGTGCTATGTAAGTAATGGTGGGAAAGATGGTGTTTCCATTTTCATGGTGAAATTCCAATCTTTTTTAACTTAGAGAAATGATGGTCCAAACTGTAATAGATACATATTTTGAAACAGCGTTGGACAAATGGATTCTACTCACACAGAATCCTTTGTCAGTCAAAGCTGGTGTTAAGGATATGCAATTTTTCGACTGAATGTATCTCTTGATAGAATTGTTGTCCTGCTTGCTTCCAGGCAATAAGCTTTGAAGATGCACGAGCTGTTGTTTACCAGCTGAGAATGATTTTCTTTCCTTGATAACCACCCGAGTACTTGTCGTAGTAGCAAATCAACAATTTCAGAGTATCTGTAAGTTAGAACATCTTCCTTGTTAAACGAGTGGAAAAGAGAAACTGTCTGGAAACTGTATTTTCCAAGCTGTACTTTATTAGGTACCAAATTCAGAAGATCTTGATATTCCTTTATATTGAGAACTAGTCTTAAGCCAAAAAATTGTAACACCTGTTTTCTTGATATAAGATTCATAGGTAAAATGTGCTGTTGAAGACCTTATTATGTCTCTGATAAATTCCAATGTGTGCTCCATCTACAAGGTGGGACTGGAGATACCTATGTTACACTAGGACAAATAGTACTGTTACAAACTTCAGCAGTCAGTATTCATCACTGTTTTCAAAAACAAGGTGGAGTTTTAAGTTCCACACTCTCTCTTGACACTGAAGAAATGCTTCTGTTTTCTGAGTAAGCAGGTTTGTTTTTTGACAGTGAGACTGGAGATATTCCCTGGCGTAACAAGGAGGTGACTTTTCCGATGCAATTAGTCCATTTGCACATCCCAATTAAAAACATAGCTGAAATATAAGCATATATTTTTTCCATATGTTTACAGTTACATGTGAAAATATTGAATAATCTCATCACGGCAGAGCAAAATTTGCAAGGAACTAACATAGTAATAATTAATGAGTAATAATTTTTTAAGTCAATCAATAATGTTTCATTTGACAGGTGTAATTTTCCTGTCTCTGCTTAGAAAATAATTTCTGGAAGAATTAAGAAGAGGACAAAGCTTAGGAGAGCAGATCTAATACTAGTCAGATCTGACAACAATTCCCCATACCTAGGTTTGGACTTTGTCAAGTGTCCTTGACAGCATTTAGAAATTTTAAGTTATTGTAAAGGAGAAACTGAACTACCACTTATCAGCATGAAATAAAGATGCTTCATTTTTTTTAAGCACGTTGGCCTAGAGGTTTTGGAGCCATAAGTTTTGTACGTATGCTTCATTTGACTTATAGAGATATGCAACTAAGAAAAATCTATGCTGCAGCCTAGCAAGAAGTTTTCCTTTTAGACTCTTCATTTTGAGATTAGACTTCATAGATTTTTGTAGATGGAAGCTCTTTCATGAAGCCTAGTTGAGGTTTCAGATACTTGTTATGTTTAGACAAGTGTTAAGATATTACAGAGATGTTATTACAGTAAGAGGAACATAAATCTTCTGGCAGTGAGCTTGTCTGGTGTTCTGTTAAAGGATACTACATATATTTGCATTTTAATTCTTCTTCTATTAGTATTTGGGGAAATAAAAGTTAGATCACCATCATATCTGTTTAAAATAGAGTCAGATTACTTCCTTTAAGGGTCTTTCATCACTATTTTAATAGCTTGAGATACTGTGCAAGGTGGCTGGGTCTTATGTTGTAAGGTGTGCATAGTATATGTGGGGAAACAAAAAATACCTCATCTTGTACTTAAATCTTTCAAGTTTTGGTAACTTTGCAAAACTGAACAAGAACTTTGTAGCTGTATTGTTCGATGATATTTCCATAAAATTTGTGGCTTTTGACTTTGTTGTGGAATGAAAGTCAGGATATCTGACTGAATGCATTGTTACCTTTCAATAGCCTACATTTTACTTCTGCAAAAGTCCTGTGACATTGCTATCTTTAAGCACCCTTGTCATTAAACTGGGGCAGGAAGAGAAAGAACAGGAAAGGAATACAAAGGGTGACTGCCATCTGAAGATCTCCCCGGAGATGATGAGCAAGGTACTATTTGGGCTGCCAGGAGGTAAAATCAGAAGAATGTCTGGTTTTAGCATGTTGGGTATGATTTAATTCTGTCATCATCAGCCAGATGGAAAATATGCTGACGTGCTTCGAACTTCCTACTGACAGGATCAAAGAGTACTAGGGGTCACAATGTGATTAGCTAGCACAACAAGGGCACCTTTGATAACTAGCCATGTAACTAGTTTAGTGCATTAATCTCTGTGAAACATTATTGTTGGTATTATTATATTTAAAAATATTTTTTTTTCAGTCTAGCTTTCTGCGAGAATGCTGTTTTTTTCAGTATTGTATGTTACAGTTGCTCTTTTTATTGCTGTATTTTCGGGTCACATTATGTTGTGCAACCATCCAGATGGGTGGAACTACAGGCAGAATTATTTGGCTTTGAATGCATAAAGGAAAGCCTACCAGAAAAATTACTGAATTCAAGGCACGTTCCTCAGTGATTAAATATAGAGGAAAATAAGGAAATAATGTTAGAAATCAGTTTAGTCTTCATGCTTTTATATTTTAGTGAAGGATCTGGTTTGTTTTCTGATGATATTTCAGATGGTCTTTTAGCTATTTTATGGACTTCTTTTCTTGCTGCCCTAATACCAGCCTCTTTTATGATTTCCTGGGTCTATAGATGCTGCAGGGACTACTCAGTTTCAGAGCAGTGCATATGGCTCACTGGCTGTACTGTGGGAAAAACCTGTGCATTATGATTTCTTTTCAAAAGTCCACGTATTTGATCAGGTAATGAGGTCAAGATGTTCTTCATAGATAATTTTACAGTATTATGACAGTGACCTAAAAGAGAAGCAGGTAGTCAACCATTTATTGGCTTTGTATGTGTATAAAGCAAAAGATTACAATCAGTTAACACATTAAGACAGGCTTAATGGCTCATTCAAGCATTGTTTTTGTGCCTAAAAACAAGACTGGGCTGGTTGGTAGCTGTCCTTCCTGAGACACCCTCCTCAGCTTTCTCTTCTGTCAAGCAGCAGCACTTTGAGCTTTGGTCCTTGACTTCACGCTGTGACATTTCTGGCCAATTTATTCCACCTTTCCTTATGATGCTGTTTAAAAGACAGTTCTACCATTTTGCCGCTATTGTTAGTTTGCTTAACTAATCCTTTAATCCTATTCATAGTTTCTGTTGGAGGGTTAGGTCTTGATAATCCTTTTGGGTAAATTTGCTTTCCTTTTATTATCTTGGCTGATGTTCAGTCCTTCTGGAGTGATTGCTACCCATAAAAAATATGTTGAATTTTTAGCTAATTAGAGAGACTGTAATTGAAGACCTTTTCACTTTAATTTTTTCTGTCAGGAAAGATGAACTCTAAAAAGTCATTCTGCATGGCTTCCTTTGAGCTGTCCCATAAACCATACGCTTGCATCTCCAGTGACAAGAGGGTAGTCTAGAACTTTAATGAAGGTTTGGAAATCTTTTCACAGAGAGAAAGCAAATATCAGAACTAGAGGATTTTAGAAGAGGCCGTGTTTAGGTGTCCTATTACTAGTTTGGCAGTAGATCCAATATATGTACAAGTCCCTAGCTGCTTAGTAAACACGAGATCTTCTCAGATGCTGTAGAATCTAAAGCTTGAAATGAGCTCATTTTAAAAATAAGAAAATAGAAGTTGTCTTTTGGTTCCATTTCTTTTTTTTTTTTTTTAACTGTATCATTTCATACTTTTGAAGTGTTGTAACATGTATGGTTTTATCGACACCTCCAACAGTAGATGACTGGAATAGAATTAGATGCCGTAATCTCTTATACCAGGTCTGTCACTGAGAATAACTGTGACCCTGGGGCTGTGACATTCTTTCTGCAAACATCTACTAAAATTATCTCCTGAGAAGCAAGTTTGGAGAAGCAAAAGTTTTCCCAAACTCTGTGGCCCTCTTCTGAGAATGCCATTGTCTAAATGGGTTATGGAGCAGAAGTTTAAGGAGTGAGCAGCTCTGATGAATAACATGCTGTCTGCAAATATCCTACTTAGGAATAGAAATTTCATTCAGGAAAATATGAAACATTTTCTGTAGCAAACAGGTACTTTGCAGAAAGAAACTAGAAGCTCTGTCTCCCTGCCAGACTAGCTAGGAGGCCCTAATCAGTGTCATTTTCTGCCAAGAGGGAGGAAGAGGACCTGACAGAGGCTCTCCCACAGACAGCTCCTGGCCACCACAACGTGTGCTGTTCGTCTCCCTAAATACAGGGAATACATTGTCAAATTTCAATTCAGCTTTGTTTCCTTTTTCTACTATGCAGGCTGTTGACAGTATTATATTTACTGCAA
The DNA here is from genome assembly GCA_013401255.1 of Urocolius indicus. Taxonomy (NCBI): domain Eukaryota; kingdom Metazoa; phylum Chordata; class Aves; order Coliiformes; family Coliidae; genus Urocolius; species Urocolius indicus. The sequence continues at coordinate 446,822 of WBNH01002690.1, read as the reverse complement.
TTTTGTTATCTTGGCAAAGAATTCAAAAGTGTTTGCATGCCTCAGCAGACCGGGGATAGACTAATGATATGTAGCACAGTTGAATGCTTTTTTTTCTGCACTGCAATCGAGTTTCACAGGTACCATGCTGGAAAGTAAGATCCATATTTGAGTCCACTCTGGTAGTTCATTGTGGATATACTGTTGTCGAGTTAGACAGGTCATATCTACAGTGGAGGGAGCGAAGGGATGGCCTGGCAGTTTTTGCATGACCATTCTCCTAGTGGAGTTTTTTTATTGACTGGAAAAATATTTTAAGCCTTAACTACGATTGCAGAGGATTTCATTTAGGGCCTAGGCTTGGATGTGCTAAGAGTATTTGGTTGTGCTCCCTGCTTCTCTCACTCCCAGCTCTTGACAGCTCATCTTCAGGTGGTCTGATATAATGATGCTGCAGAAGATTCTTGAATTTTTCAACAAGTAGGGGTCGGGACACAAACTTGAAGCCCCTCAACTGAGTGGACTCTGAAATCAATTTGAGTTTTCTAAGTAACGTAAACCACTCCTACGTTACAGCTGGTTTCAGAGCAAAGTCTGTCCTGACAGTCCAAAAGCAGAGATTATTTCAATAACCATGTCTCCTTCATTTGGTTTCAGACTCCTAGGCACCAAACACGTAGCCCGAGCAAGGAATTGAGACTGAGTTTTCCACACATGGGTAAAGGCTTCATCTTTTCAATTTCTGTTTTGTGGGTCAACAGGACCAATTGAGCACATACTCATGCACATTTTTTGAGTTGGTATAAATGAATATGGGCAAGTGGGTACCTCAGGAACAGGTCCCTGCAGTGTGGTCAATTTGGGTTACATTCTTCCAAGTTTATGTTTCCAGTCATGGAGACAACTGGAAAACTAGAGCTGCAAAACATTTAACAACCTCTGCAAGAACAGAATACAGACCTAAACCTTGTCTACAGAGACACCTAGATACCTTGGCGTGGGGGGAGCAGAAAATAACTGCTTAATTATGGACACAATAACACACACATCTGCAGGGAAACCGTGAATTCACTGCAGAGAGCTGTCACTATGATATAATCTACATACATTAATTGCTAGGTAATATTTTTAAATTATGCAAATAACTAAACAAAGTACAAACATGCTGTAGCCTTTTAACGAGGAGTTAAACACCTATGACACCTCATAGAAAATTCTGACAAACACTATTTAGAAGCTGTGCCTCTACGCTATAATTTTTTTTAATCCTTTTTGTTTTTAGGAGAATTTCAAAGGAACTGCAGTCTTTGTTCTCTGATGTCTGGTTTTCAGAAGCCTGCATGTAAATGTCTGCATGGCCAGTCCAAAATGCACGAGAGCTGTGATTATTCAGGTAAGCTGTTACATACGTTGATTTTTCAAAATTTTTAGTGATAAGCTATTTGTTTTTCTATTTTTTTTTTTCTTTTCAGTTTTCCCCTCTGGTACACTAATCTTCTGCACTATACATATGCTATATCCCAAGCACAAACATTATGTGTTCTAATAAACAGCACCGCTGGCAGTAGGCAACATTTTTACCAGTTTAAGCTTCTGGATGCCTCTCAAATCTCATTTGAACAACATATGGAAATCATCCTACAACTGGCTATGTTTTTTGGATATGAATTTCCAAAGAAAACAGTGTTCTGTTTGAAACTTGGGAGGGAAGAGAGATAAGGAGAAAGACAATATAAGAGAACATAGGAAAAGACATTATCAAAAAACTTTGTGATCTGGCTTGTATGCTTCCCAGGTCTAACTCAGCACCTATTTTGTTATGTGCAGCAAATCTTTTTATTGGATATTTCTTGTTCTTTAATGACTTCACTACAGAGTTGTATGAGTCGACAGGAATGCCTTCTCCAAAATCCATTAACATGGTTCTTGGCTAAAGGCAGTCCAGGCACGTTAATCACCACTATTCTTCAAGAAATCAGACTGCTCAAGGTTTCCCACATGTGAATTTCATGTATAAAAATTGATGTATTCCTTGTTTATGTATGGGATCAGGTACCTTGCCAGAAATTATAGGACATTATTAGCTTAAAAGTGTGCTGTGGAACATTTTTAAAAGATAAAAAAACCCCAACTCTTTAATGTTGGCAAAGTCTCACCCTCTGCTTTCTCATAAGCTGAAATTAAAATTGTAGTATCATCTGCACCTTTCTTATCTAGATGATAGTACAATTCAAAGAAATATTCACTTCTTCCAATACTATGTGTCATCGTCTTTGACTCTGACATATGCATATTAAAGAGGAACATCACTTTTTTGATGTGGTTGCATCAGAAGAAAATATAAGGTGTGATTGCTGCTAGTGAGGTTTGACAAATAGCAACTCTACAGAAACTACAGAAAAATATCCTTCCATATTTCCTCTCAACTGTTCTGCCACTTTGATGGAATGGTAATCTCTCTAATCCATTTCTCCAGTTAGAAAACTGTTTCAGAAACATACCCTTCCCTGCAGTTATTACTGTGATGGAACATTTATTATCCAGCAAATGAGGCATCACGTCCTCTGATAGCTCTCCTAAAGGATCTTAGGAATAACTGCCCTCTGTTGTGCATATCGATGATCAATTGAAATACCAAGAGACCTGCATATCCTGCACAAGACAGAATGCCAACTGTTTCACTGATCGATATCCAGTGCAGAATTATGTTAAACCTTGTGTGGTTTCTGCCTTGTGCTGAGGAGTGGTTTGACACACTACTTATACCCTAAACCATCGGGGCTGTGGATTGTGGAGTCGTGAAATATTGTTTTCACCTATGTGAGCCCCCGTCCGTTTTGCTTTGAAAAATAGGACTGTAATGCACTACATGATTGTGGCTTCTGGGCCCAGATGTTCATGGGCTGTTACAGAACAGTGAGAAAAAAGAGCTAGAAAAAAATGTGCTACAAAAATCACCAGTAGGCTTTGTACAAAACCAGTCCCTATTTAACTATTTGTTTTATTTTTGAAAAGGTAGATTACAAGGACTAAAACCACATCGAACTAACTCTAAAGTTATCACGTCACTTTAGTAATCCTTTTTTGTTCAGTCACTGATATTTTTGTTCAGCTTAAAAGGATGCAGGTGAAGCTCAAAGTACCAGAGTATAGAGTTAATTTGAATGTTACTTTTTTTTTTTTTTTTTTTTTTATGTTTAAACATTGTGGTTTTTATAAATTTGCCAAAGACTAAGATGAGAAAACATTTTCTGAATGCCATGGGTTGTTTGCCTGTCCTCAAATTCATTTCATTTTACATATACAATGTATGTACCTGTTATAAGCCAATGCATTCAAGTGTAGAGCAGGTACTGTTTGATAACTGTGACCAAATTCTTTATTGGTCTTTATTCCTTAAAATATCATTTCTTCATAACCACATGTTTGCTGCCCTCCACAAGCAGCTTCAGAAGTGTCTAGCTTTTGGAGCACTAACTCAAACAACGTCACTGAATTACTGTTCTGTTTAAGAAGAGTTTTCAAATACAGCTACCTTGCAAATACAATTTTTGGATAGTGATGGTTCTTAGAAGTGGTTGTTGCTGATTTCCTTTCTATGGCTGATCTTTAAGTATAAATTTCAATTACACAGACCAGTACAAAACCTTAATTGTATAATGAGACAATTAATTTTAGCATTTTGCTGCTGCCTTTTATTTCCTTCAGCTTGAAGCAAATTCCTAGTTTCTTTACTTCTTCCTTCAGCTGAGGCAGTAGGTTACAGGATGGAATTTTTATTTTGCACACTTACAAATTAATGGTGGAAGTGTTACTACTGCCTCTTCAACCAGTACTTTAGAAAGCTTCCTGCATTTCATGCTTGCAAATATGTAACCTTTTTACACAATTTTACAGAATACACTGTGGATGGAAGCAAGACCTGCTCCTGAAAATATGTATTATTCAACAAAACTTGCCCAACATGAGCACTTTGCAGGTAAAGAATCTGCTTTAGCGATACCTAAATTCACCTGGGTGAATTTTTTTGTGCTGTTATCTGGTCATTTATGCACAATGGAGTAAGTGACCTAAGAAAAGCCTGCTGAGTCAGAAGTGCTTTATCCCAGTGTCACTCATGAGAAGGGAACAAACCTCAAAATAGCAGTCAAGTTGGAATCGGGCTTATCTGATAATGCCAAAAAATATCTATTTTATGTGAATATTTATTTTTTATGTAGGGGGAAAAAAAAACCCAACCCAGTGATCTCAAAGCCAAATAGTTACCATAGTAACTCATGTTATGGAATATTATTTATGAATGTATTGCAACACAGAAAGGATTTATAACACCATGCTTTTTCCAGAACATGTGGTTCTGGTTGTTCATGTCACATTGCTACGGCTGAGGGGAAAATGTCACATCTTTGCAGCAAGTTAACATTTCTCTGCACTCTCTCAAAAAGTGCAGAATGATGTATTTTTGACATCACTGGAACAACTCATACTTTATTTTTATTGTAGTCAATTAGCGTAACATTGTAAAGCAGTCCTACATTTTTTCTTTTCTATCTGTAAGGGGTTAAGAGGCAGGAAGGTTACACTGTGGCCACCATAAAAAGTTATTCCAGATCTGCCAATAGAGGGAAATGGCTCTTCACAAACAACACACCACTCTATTGAGACTACCAAAAAAAAAAAGCAAACAACAGTATACGATGACTGGTTCTAACATAGTTTTTCACATATGTTTTTTTTAGTAGTTTTACTTATGCTGTGAATGTGTAAATTCATCTGCAAAAGGCAGACTAATTTGTTAGCCTGTGTTTATGAATTTTCAAACTAATTTTAATCTTCAAGGATTACCATCAGACACGTATTTACTAAAATAAATATCTGTGGTCTTAGTGAAAGTAACTTTCTCTTCTTTCTGCTCACATTTAGAGGCACAAAGAGCATCTGGATACTCTACTGCTAAGGAATGTTAATCTCTTTTAAAATCCCATCCAGGGATTAAATTAGGTTCTCTGTCTCTCTGCTCTCTTCCTTTTCCTGCAAATATTGTCTTAAAAACCATTAAGAATATGTTAGTATAACTATATGCAGAAGAACGCTATTGAAGGGAGTAATATGTGAGTCTACAAATCTAGGTCCTTCTAGGTCATTGTCTTTGAAGCTGACCTCATGTGTGCACTATATTGAATATCTGTATATAGCCACTTCAGTTGATTAGGTTTACTTAACACCAAGTATTCTTCCATGGCGTCTGATTCTCATTTATGTAGAGCAAGTTTTTTCAGGTGAGGTATTCCTGCCATCAAGTGCCACTTCTTCAGAAACATCAGCTTAGTTACCAGTAGAGATTGCCTTTTGTGCTTATCACTTCCATTATTTTGCATCTGTAACATTTTGAACATGATTTATGTAATTTGCAAATAAAATGTATGACCTCTACATTCCATAAATCATGAGTATGTATCATTGCAGTGCAAATTCATGTCTATAATTAGCTATACTTGCAAACTGTCATTACAATGCAGCCTTGTTGGAGATTGGCTGAAGAACATGGCCCACTTCACCCACCTTCTACATGCAAACCACCTTCTGTCCTGTAATTTTTCTCTTTGAAAGGTTATTAAAATGTTTTAAAAGAAAAATTAGACAAAAATCTAAACTAATGAAAGAGAAATATTGCATAAGTAAAGAGCATTTGTCAGCTTGCTTTTGTGCTGTTTTTTAAATCAGTTGTGAATAGACTTATATGAAAATATATCAATATTTTATTGAAAACAGCCCTGCACAATTTACTACCTTGACCATGCAATTAGCCCACTAATGGGCAACAATGGGTGTTTTACTATATAGATTTTGTATCCAGCAGCTTTCACCTGCATCCTGGTACATTCTATTGATAAATAATCTTGTAATTCTTCCATTTTTCCATTTGAAAAGAAGTTAACACATTAAGAAACAGGACAAAAATTCTAGTCAAAAAAACCCCTCGAAATGGGGTTGTTGTGGCTGTATACATCAGACATGATCCCACTGTGAACATTTTTTGTAGGGAGACAGGAAGTTGAGTGAGAAGTAGGGGATATATTTTTGCCCATCTTCTGTTTGGTCACTGATCCAGCTTCTCTGCCAGAAATTCTTGTTATTGCTTAGAGGGAGGGGGAAGAAAATGTGTAATTCAGGATTCTTATGTTAAATTGGCACTATATAATAATTTAGTAGTAAAAAAAATATAGTGAGGAGAGTCTTCTGACAATGGTGACTTGTTCTTTTTCAAATAAATATGATGATGCATCAGCAAATCTGATTCAGATGCTGTGCATGTAGTTGGATCATGTAGGTATCCTAGATTTTTAGTTGAAATATTTTGAAACGTGCTCTGCTAGGATCCTTGTGGTGAAAATTTTGTATTGTCTTGATGCTGTTTGCACCGCTACACTTTTTTAATACTTACTTTTCCTCCCCCACCTCTAATCTTTGAAGCAGAATGTCTGTAGCCAGTTGCTGCAGTTCATAGTGATTGTGATGTTGAGCATACCTGCCTTGATTTGGAATATGTATCTGGCAATCAAGACTCCTGAGTCTTAAGAGTAATTTTAGAGCATGGCCATTGCCAATTAGTGCATTTTTCTCATGCACTGATGGGCACTGATTATTTTTAAGGCGATTGTTTGCTAAATAGAGAGAAAAAGAAAGAAAATTGACTTCTTTAAAGTGTTGTTTTAATAGAATATTAAATGTTGAGGAAAGAAAGGTGAAGGGAAAGATTAAAAGGAAAACAACAGCAAGGTAAAATAATTGATCTGAAAGGAAATCCATTCACCTTGTGTGTTACAATATCAGTGCTCAACACGCTCTGGAAAATGAAACAGAAAACTAAACAATAGGTTTACAATTCAACAAATGGAGATAAAGGGCGTAAGGAAGTGAGAAAAAAGTCCAATAGTTTGGCTGTACAAATGTATCAATTTGCACTTGATTTGACACCTGACATGTTTGCTACTGCAATCCTAAATAAAACATCTGCCAAGAGGTGTTTTTAGAACCAGGTAACGTATGTGGTACCTGTACTTTTAAGCCATCCTCAGGGATGCATTTGTGGTTGGGATTTTTTTTTCTTGGCATAATCATTCTGCTTGTTGTAGTGACCAGTGTTTCAGTCTTCATATAAAATCATGGAGCTTCACTGGGAGGAAGTTTTTCCAGAGCAATGTTGTCCTCCTCATCACAAGAGTTGTTTCAGTCCACTTCAAGATGTAACTGGAGAAGTCTGAGCAGAGTTCTTAGAGATCTTTTCGATAACTCTTTGAAGCTGATCTTGCATCATGTCAAAAAGACTTTTATGCAAACAAAAGAAAAAGCTACAGACCATGATAATGAAAGCAAACTCATTCTCAAATGAAACTTTGTAGAATTGCTCAGCAGATGGTACATTATCTGAAAAAGGTTCCTACTGTTATTAGAAAACATGTAATGATGGCATCCCCGTTACTGCCAGGAAAGGTTATGCCTATATGAAGCAAAGAGAGGAAGGAAAGAAGATTGTATGTTTCTCAGCCTTCATGTCTATGAAATAGTGTGAATTAAAGAGGACCAAAATTCATATGCCTTATATTAAGAAAAATTTGTTCTGTATTTTAGTTCATTTATTTCCAAAATATATTTGAAAGATTTTGGCACTTGTTAAGGGTTTTTTGGTTGTATTTGGAAACTTGATCTGTTCATTGAAATCATTTAGTTGAATGTTGGCCTTTTATGTGTTCAGGAGGGTGAGGAGGGCAACAAACCAACCAAAAACCCAAACCTTGAAGGTTCAAGATCTAAGTTCCATTTTAATTGTTTGTATAGTTCTGTCTTTGTGGTCCTCCTCACTAATTTAGAGGGGAAAAACCAGTATAGCTTCACCGACATAGCTTTGCCAGCTACAAATCTGTTAGCAGGTGTGAAGTTTGCAATTGCAAAGCAAAACCGGCAAAGTAAAAAATATGCCTTTTAAATTCTAAATAAGCAGATAGAAATGTTAGTTCTCATTTTCTTCCCAGTTTCCTTTGTTTACCCTGTAAGTGATGAAAGTAAATGTGTAGGTCTTTACCTTAATTAAGTTAATTACATGATCTTAATAAGATATCCATACTGAACTGATTTTTATTATATGTCTTGCTATGCTCATGGAGAGTATTTTTAGGGTGCTTCTTCCTATGACATGCAGAACAGCTCATTTTGTGATCTTGATACTAAATGAGCAAACTGCAATATAGATAAAGCCATGTTTATCTCATATAGACTCATTTTCCACTGAGTTAATCAACCTCATTACCCTTGCCACACATTTTCCTTATGTCAGTTGAGCTATCACTAACAACCACAAACATAAAGATTAGCATCAATACCCTTGTTCTTAGGGCTAAATTATATTTACAAAGGAAACACTTTTATTCTCCCTCTGACATGTGAAGGCATTTAGCCTTTCAGCGTGGGGAGCATAAATGTGCTGCACTACAAGGACTCAGCAAGAGAGATGAGGGTGAAGATGGAGCCATGAGCCTGCCTGGCTGTGCTCCAGAAAAGCTGTGATCAGTAGCAGACAAAGTATAGTGAAGGACATCCTTTCTTCAGTGTTGTCAGACTTTTTCTGTGCCTCTAATCAGATGCTGTGCCTCTAATCTCATGCTCCTGCTTAATGTTATGCAGTCTCAGGATCCATAATCGAACCCTTAAGGTTCAATTTTATCTGGATATAATGTGTGAAGACAAGTTATTTGAAATGCTACCACTGTCCTAATTTTGCCACAGACCAGTTTCTTTAGCTGCAGCTATCTTCCACTCTGTTGTCAATTAATTTGTAGTTAGATTTGGGCCCAATCAGTTCAAATATAAACATCTTCACTTAGATGCAATTTAGCTACCTAGTGAAGTGACTATTAACACTAATCACATAACGAATCAGCCTTTTTTTGTGGTGTCTGGATATGGATGACAGAACCTTCCTGAAGGCAGATGAGTTAGCGTATTTTGGCTAAGAATATCAAATACCAAAGTCACATTGTCTTAATTGGTGGCACAATGATGCAAAGTTAAGAGATCAGGAGGTGAAAGTCTATGAATTTTTAAAAACAGGAAATTACAGTTGCTGTTAATTAGTTTATGTAAATTAGTATACTGTTTTATTTGGTAGAATTGCAGAGCTACATCTATGTGAATGGATTGACCTGGATACGTTCCTATGCCACCTGATGTAGGTGAACCTGCTTCTGCAAGGGGTTTGGACTAGATGATCTCTAAAGGTCCTTTCCAACCCTACCATTCTATGATTCTATGACACTGCCATTCCCATGCACGTTTATTACAATACAGATTACTATAGATCTTCCAGCACCATGAAGGGCTGATTTCTGTCTCATCTACTTTAATGTGAATGAAAAACAAGCCATTGAAAGATATGGGGTACCTGTGTTAAGGGGTATGTGTGTGTGTCTCCTGCCTGTGCCATGGCAGAGCTGCAGGGAGAATCTACTTTCTTCATCTCAAAATGGCTGCTGTAGCTCCCCGGAGCTTCAGCTCAAATGGAGAGCTTAATATAGCATCTACGTACAGTTGCTCAGATGAAGGCTATGTATCCACTCTTCTGTTTGACACTTCCACAACCTAATGCAAAGTGCACTAGTTTATGTAGTTAATTAAAAGCTGGAGAAGCCAGGACTTGGTCTGGCTTGACTGGCTAAAAAAACCACTTCATGATCACGTTGCATAGCTTACATCTTTGTTTCCTACTTCAGCAAATCATGATTAAGATTCTAATTAGTTTATTTTAATCATGATCAATACACCAAGGAGAAGCATCGGACAGCTAATATGATTTATTACGTATTCTGAGAGCATTTGTCTTAGATTTGGCATTTCTGCTATCTGTCTCCAGGATGCCCCTGCCTGCCTGACAGCAGCCTGTCAGTATTGTTATGATTGCTGTATGCAGTGACTTTAACTGCCAGCTTTTCCCACAGACTGGGAGAGTGATCGGTCTGTACTAGAATTACAGCAACGGAGAATAACTTAACGCTTTGCCTATGGCCCTGTCAATTATGAAAGGATGTAGTGTTAATATATACTGCAATCTGGTGCTCTACCATTTGCCTATCAACACAGAAGATGCCAAGTAAACAGTGGTGACCCTCTTTATGTATACCTTACTCTGTTTTGAAGCTTTTCTCTTATAACCAGTAGTTTAGAAATAGCTCTGGAGGAAGAGCGAGAGCTGGTTTTCTAACATGAAGTATTCTTGAAAGTACAAGTACTGAGATAGTAGTATAGAAACCCAGTAATGCTAAAGATTTTCATAAACTGCCTTTCAAATCTGTGAAGGTCAGGTGAGGCTGTGGTTTAATATTATTAATGAATATAGAAACAAGTGAAGATATTAAGGTTTCATTCAAAGCATAATATTTTACAGCTGAGTTTCAAGGCATCTTCTTTTTCTGAACCTCTAGTATGGGTGATTTGACTCTGGGTTTATTGATTGAACTTTTATTCTTTTTCAATGAATAATTTAAGTTATAAGCAGTACTGTGGTATGATTAACAGGAGCCTGTGGGAGGTTTTAAGGTAATACACTATGTGCTCCTCCTACTGCATTAGACTCCTTCTGTGTCATAGCAGTGTGATTAGGTTGAAAACTTTATGTGCATCTTTGTAAGTTGTTTAGGAACTATCTGCCTTGAAAAATCCAATAAAATACCAAAGTATTTACTCTTGTCTGATGCAAGAGGAGAATTGTTACAGAGCTGCTTTTGATTCCCTTCTTGTCAGGTCAGTCTCCAGCCTTGCTGCAGTTTCTTATTTATGCCCAGTATTTAGTTGATCTAACACAGGTACATCAGCTGTCCTACAGTAAAGCAGCCTCGTGACCTTCATATTCCCCTGAATGCAGTGTGTAGCAATCCTATTAGATGAGTAGAAGGACAAGACTCCTGGTTCACCAAAAAAGCTATTGCATTAAGGAGCTGTGTTGTATCACAGGGAGTTTTTATACAGATGGCTCAGTTAAACTCATATTGTAACCTGCATTGCCCAAAAGGTCAATATTCTGATGTAGAAACTGGCCTTTCCTGCAGTTCTGAGGTGCTGTGCCTGTGAAGAGTCAATATGATGTTGCACATAATGGTCGTTAGATTCTCACTAAGTTTCTTTTATCCTCTGATGCCCTTTTGGGTCACACTGATACACTGTGGCATTAATTTGGAGTCCTGAAAACTGTATCTCACTAGTGACTGTGTGCAAGGGAAAGAAATGTGCAGGTGGCACAGACTGGAAAACAACCTCAAACCGTGAATTGTATTTAGGGGTGTGACTGGAAATATGTGAATAAAAAGCAGTCAAAATTACCTACCACAAAACCATAAGCTGCAGCAAAACTGAGAAAAGGGGCCAAGAAGCAGAGAGCTGTATTAGCTAGGCCTGATGCTCATAATCCCTGTGCTGAGCTTGTACCAAGGAAATCACTTACTGGTGGCTGCAGCTGTTGCACCTCTTCTGTATCATTACACAAAAGTTCCCAGTCCTCAATCTAAATGCTGTTTTCAAAACACTCCTTGTGGCCATGAAAACAGCTGAGAGCGCACTCATGGCCTCCTTCATTCTTCTCTTTTTTAGTCTGCCTTTAACAAGTATGATCCTCCTTGCTCTCTGCAAGACAGAAGATTGATACACAAATGCTCTCAGTCCCTGAGATGATACAGTGCAGAAAATGTTACTGCCACCGGTTGTATGAAAGTGGAGCATGTTTCTGGTGGTCATATATGAGCAGACACATCATAGAGCAAGGAAAGTAAAGGGCATGGTCTGCTGCCTCAGACATGCTGAGTCTCCTAGCCATGAGCAGGAGAAAGAGAAGAAATAGCTCCTTGGGACATAAATGCTGTTAGGACAGGGAGCATTCCTGTATCTTTTTCCTTTATTTCACATGGTGGTTGTGTTTGGGTTGGTTGTTTACATATATATTACAATCTCTGCCCTACTGCAAGCTCTGTATTTCTTAAGTACTTTGTAGAATGCTTCGTATACAACATCTTTCAAAATCTTTTATCAGGTGCTTTTTTTTTCCTAGCAAAATAGAAACATATAATTAAGAAAGGTAGATATCTAATGGAAATATAGTACTTTTTCTCTTCAAGCTGTTTAATGCACTGGCATATTTAAGACATCAGAACTTGACAGTTTGCAGATGGATTCAATTTTAACTCAGTCTTAAGCAGCATCTTGTTAAATATTTTTAGATCTTGTAGTTGTTTGGGGTAAAACCTGCTGTGGCAAAACCCCATCTCAAAAGACAATTATGAATGTAATCCCATCTTCAAATTTCAGAATGGATCTGAGGATGGGATCAGGCAATATGCTTGCTGAGTCTTTCCTGAGAAAATGAAATGTTAAAGAGAAATTGTAGCACGTGAAAGTTAAGATAGGATAATCCTACTTCTGTCCACCTAAAACTTACTTGGCTAGAAAAGGAAAAGGAGTGGCATGTCCCTATCTTCTAACCTTCCCATGACCCAGATCATTGGCAGCATCCCATTCACAAGGTTACTACTTTAGAACAGATTTCAGAGAATAATATGCATCCCTTTTTTCATCAAATTATTGGTCTGATATGAAAACAGTTGGGATCTCAGATGCTTTTCTTTTTATTCATCAGAGGATTAAAACCACATGGCAGGTATTCTAGCATGTGCATATGGGGGAAGAAGATTATGCCTTAAGTGGGTCATAAGCACAGCTGATGATAAACGTAAAGCTACAGGACTGATAGAATCCAAAGTTGCAGCTTTCTGGAAGCAGACTTCTGGCCAAACTGTTGCCAGTGATGCTTCAGAAAATGTTTAGCAGTACCTATCAGCTCAGTCTTTTCACAGGTTACTGTTTGCAGTCTAAGCCCTTATCTTAAACTTTTTTTGACAGCTCAGGTTTAGTGGTCTAAAGCTTTCTGACACCATTCTCCTTTAGTAATTTTTATAGAGGGAAAATGTCTGTTTCCTAAATTTCAGAGCAGGCCAATCCCCCATCTCAGCTGTGATGGATAAGTTTTACATGTCCACAAACTTGTAGCAATACACATTTTTATGTTTCTTCCTAAACCTTGGCAGACCTTATAGGACAATTTATTAGTCATGCAGGGACATAGCAGGAGACCTTCTTTCATTTGAAGCCTGGAGGCTCTGAATTGATGTTCATGATTTGCAGTCACTGTGAAAATACTTAAAGAATAGAAAATAAAATACCATGCAAAGATAAAAATGTGTTTTATGGATTGGATTTGCACTTGTGATATTGCTTGTTATGTGTATATATAGATTTTTTTTCTTTTATCTTTAGTGCTGTAATGGGCTATAAGTGCATTTGTACATTGAAGCTGTAAAAAATAAATTGATCTCTTTTTACAATGATTTGCTGGTATTTTTATTACATCTACATCTATTCAGGCTAAGGAAAAAGACAAAGGAACAAATTTTGTGCTACCGTTAATGCAATTGTAGTACATGAGGCTGAGGAGCCAAATCCCATCCCAATACAAGCCATTGGAAGATTTTCCCTAGGAACAATGCAGAACTGGATGTAAAATCATAACTTAAGCTGTTGCTAACTTTACCTTTTCCTATATAATTGAGAATTTTGATGCAAAACAAAAGGTGCTTGGACTATAGAAATGAAAGTCAAGTGAAGGCAGTTAAATTTCAAGGATGAATGCTAGTAAATTGTTTTTAAGCAAGAAGTAATTTCTTGCTTAAAACGTTTCTATACGTTTATGGTAAAGGCACCACTTTCTAGTTAACGTTTCATCAGTTCCTGTAGATTCCCTACAGTGCCTGGGGACTTGTTCTCTTCTTGGTCAATATGGGAATTTTTGCCTAGTGGCAGCTGAGACTAATGATCATTCTGCACTATAGACTTATTTTGCACCAATTTCTCTACTTTCCTTATGTTACTCACCTGCTGCAAAGAAGAAGTAGAATTTTCATGGATTTCAAGCTAAAAATGACAAGTTTACGATGTCCTCCATCTGAAATCTCATGTTGTAGTGCTGCTGTGTATTTCATCAAGTGTTTTTCTGATGCTAATTGAATTTGGAAAAGTTATGGTAAAAATAAAAGTTTTTTTCAGTTGCAACCTGTGACATAAAACTTGTTGATTTCAGTGGTCCTCAAATAGGTTGAAAGCTTAGAATTGCTTTAGGGCTTCTCTCTGGTTTTGTTACATGGATTTCAAGCCTGTTTTCTTGCCATAGTTTTTTATTTCTACAGTAAAATAATAGAATATTTCTTGTATGGATGATTATTGTTTTGGTTTCATGGTTTACCCATGAAACAGAAGAAAAAGTTTTTAATTTCTAGAGTAAGAAAGAGTTTTCACTCACATATTTGAAATGAATTACCAGAATTTTGGTCTAAACAAACTTTTTTGAATAACATATTTGGAAAGTAGACCTTGTAACAGTTTTCCCTTTTTCTGTTAAGACATTAATGAGTTTCAATATTTGCTAAATTAAGGGAATAATTTTAATGTATTCACAGTTACTTTTTTTTCTTTTTAGCAAAGAAACCATTCATTTGAACAACTGTGACCATAGCATGGGATTATTTTGGTGGTCCTGTTTATTTTTCCATATGCTTGAAGTGTCCTTTGCATCATAGTGACATCAGCATTTTACTTTTGAATCTGTTTTGCCATGTTATTAATGTTCCTATCATCCTGACATTATCCTTGAAAATTCACCTGTGAACGTAGAGTTTTCTCCACATACATTTTGGTATACAAAACCATATTTTTATAGGGCTTGTTTACAACAGATCCTAGAGGCCACTAAAAGACTGGCATTAATCAGTGAGTCTCAGTAGAGTACATAGGAGAAGGTACTTTTAACTTGTAGAGCAAATCTCCTTTTGGAAAAGACTTTTGGGGAATGTTCCTCTGAGAGTTTTTTGGCTAAATCATTTCAACAGCCTACAGGCTTCTGCAAAACTGATGATGCCTTTTGGGAACAGAGTTTTCAGCATTGTTTGTGTCTAGTCTTGAGGAATAAAGAGGAGAAGCAAGTGACTTTTAGAGGGGCTTTGTTTGTGAATGTTGAGACTTTTTGGAGGACCTCAATTGTGAGTATCAACTTCAGTGGCTGTTGAACACATTTGCTTTGGCTGTGGTATCATCTGAGATGTTAGTTGCTAAGTCAGGCTCCTATTAGACATGCAATCCTACTGCTTGAACCTCCTCTCTCTTCCTCTCTGTCTTACTTCCTCTCCTGTAAAATCCAGTTAGAAACAGCCAGTTGTTTCATAGATTATCAGTAAGAAAAACTAACTATAACTCCTTAAATGAAGGTGTACAGTGTTCTATTACAGGACAAACAATTGCTATGTGCAGATATTTAAGAAGTTTAAATGTAGAGTATCTTTAGAAGAAAGTTGTAAATGTAGCATTGCACAGTCAACAATCAGCATCATCAAAACAGGAAAATGTTGTGGCATTTGAGACTACTACATCAAGAGTTCATTATAAATTGGAGTGGGTTTTTTTTGTCCTCTCTCTTGTTCTGTCTAAAGTCTTTCTAAAGGGAAGGAGGGAACTTAGAATTTTTGAGTGGGTAGCATAGAAAAATGAGGAGGCTTGTGTCAGGGTTGGTTACCTTAGTCTATTATATGGGAAAGTATTCCCAATCTGTTCAAGATTCTCAGGAATATAAATGTTTTCTGTGTTGCCTGGATGTCAGTGGAGGTTTCTGAATGCTATTATATTTGCTGTTGCAAAGGGGTGGGTGTTTTCTTTGAGACAAAGAAAAGATGTGGTCCTTTCAACAGGATAAACAGATGAATGTTTCTCCAAATTGAGGTTGGAAATGTTTTCTGCAATTAGATTATTAACGTGTCTGTAACAAATGGTTTTGCTAATTCCAAAGGCCCACAGAACACTGCCTGAGAGGCATCGACTCTAACATCACTCTCTAGTAGCAAACAAGATAGACCCACAAACATCCCTGAAGCCAGCTGCCACTCTGTGCCCATTCTTTTTATACTGTCTGTATCTGGGAAATGATTTTCTTATGTAGTAGAGTTGGCCATCGTAAAGTCTAACTTGAGCAAAGGTTTTCCTTCCACAGTTAGGAGTTAGATACAGAATGCAAATATCACTACTAGGTTAAAATGGTTTATTATTGTAAATTGTCCCCTCTCAGTGAGTAAATCCAATTGCATGATTTAACATTTAGAAATCTCTGTGTAAGCTGCATGATGCTGTATAAAGAAAGTGGTTAGAAAGCATCCTTTGTGTGGTGAGAAGGGGACACATAAATGATTTGTATTCATGTGAACTGAAGGATCATTTTCAGGATTTTCCTCAAAGCAGTAGCACCAAATGTGTCTGCTGTCTGTTGTGTAAAACTCTAATATGCTTTCTTATGGTCACTTGTTTTGATTGAAGAGGAAATGCCAGAGCTGAGGGGGCATAATGAATGTTATTAGAGAGAAGGTTTTAAGCACAGAGAAAAGAATAAAAAATACAGTCCTTATGTGAGCCCTTAGTACGTGAGGTCTGTCTATTACTTCTACAACAGTTGAGTGAGCATACATGAGAGCCATTTATAATGTGCATTGCTCTGTGTCTGCTCTGATTGCATACTTTGATGACCGATTAATTGAATGGTGTCAAGGAGGGCAGTCCTGGTCATGTAAAGAAACTGACAGGATGATGGTAGCAGTCAGTACTTCATTACTTAGAAACCAAATCAGAAATTCTTCATCTTAAAGGCAGTAACTGCTGAGCAGCTCAAGAGAAAACAGTTTAACGTGTGATGGTTTATGAGGAAAAGAGGTTTTATGCTAATAGCACTTAACCCTCTGAAAATGTTTCACTCTTTCTGTGGTATTAGGGCAGGCAGACTACACCCACCATCACACATCCAGAGGACTTTTCCACTTTCCTTTAAAACTGGCTTTTTTATTCTTCCTGCATAAATGGTTATATTCACAACGCAGTGTTTGTGAAGGAAAATAGCCATCCATACTGGATACAGGTGCCTAGGTGCTGCAGGGAGCCTCTGCCAAATGCCACATAGGCAGAGAGTGGTGAGGAAAAAAAGCATGAGAAACAGTTCTGTGAACACCAAGGTCAGAGAAGGAGAAGAGGAGAAGGTGCTCAGACAGCAGAGCTGATTCTCCTGTAGCCCATGGAGGATCCACACTGAGGCAAGTGAGAGGCATGAGAAGGAAGAGAGGAACTGTTATGAACTGACTGTGAGCCCCCAATCCCCACAGCCCTGCACCACCTAGGGAGGGTGGGAGAGGGTAGAGGAGTCAGGAATGAAGTAGTGAAGTTGAGATTGGGAAAGAGGATGGAAAGGTGCTGGTTCAATTTCATTTTTGGTTTTCACTATCCAAATCTGTGTTAATTGTCAATATATTAATTTTCCCTGTGTCAAGTCTGTTTTGCCTGTGACAGTGATTGCCAAGTGAGCTTCCCATCTTTTTCTTGACTCATGAGCTTTTTCATCATATTTTCTCCTTGTCTTGTTGAAGAGGAGGAGTGAGAGACTGGCTGTGGTGTCGCCTAGCAGCTGGCTAAGGTCAACCAATCACAGAACATGGGAGCTGCCACAGGTAATATAATTGCTGCTATTATATGTTTCATTTTCTCAAATCCTTTACCAAAATATCTCTGTGCAAATAAGGAGGTAACAAATAGTCCTGGCAGCTTGCTTTGTTGCTTGAAACTTTGGTTTGCTTCAGTGGTCATCTCATAAATTTCCAGTGTTGAGTATGTTTGTTTCCCCACTCTGCCTCTCCCCTCTTGTTCACTATCCATCAGGAAAAAAGAAAAACACTGGAGAAGTGTCACTGACTTGGAATCATTTGCTCTTTGTGTCTCTGTTTTCACCTGTATATTGAGGTCACTAACAGAGGTGTATTTTCCAGAGTTACTGTTGCTCAGGGGAAAATTGTTATCTAAGGAAAATAATCTGTCTCAAATTCAAAATGTTAAGTATTCAGCAAAAGGAATAGGAACAAATATTCAGAAGCCATAACCCATAATTCCTGTATATATAGGGAAGGTCACATTGCAAGACAGGCTTTGTCCACTACCACAAATTTATCTTACAAATCTTACTACTTATTTCACTGCTTTCATACACTCTGAGTTCTACTGGAAATACAGTTTCAATGGTTTTTGGACCATCCTTTTTAATCCATGAGCTGAGAAATAGGAAAGTTCTAGGCTGAAAGTTTTAAAAGTCTGCTTTTACTATCATTTCCACTAGTAGTGAATGTCAGTATTCAGTCTTGGCTTCCTCTGGCTGGCCAATGCCTGTTTAGTTTCTTATCAGCTTTTCTATTTTTATAACTTATTGGATTTGGATGAGTATTTAAGATTACATGTGAATTTTTCCATTTTGACTTGCATTCAAGAAACCTTGCAATTTTTGTTACCTGTACAGCTGTTAGGGATTTTTCATTGACTTGGGCTTTTGCAAACTACAGCTCATGTAAAGACCAAAGGCATAAATCAAGTGAGAAGCAGCATTAGGGATTAATAATTAGAGAATTGAGTTTTAACTCTCAGGTGCCTCTATTTGCTGGCTATTGTTGGTGATTTTTGCTTACTTGTTTGTTTATGTAAGATTAGATTTAATTTTAGATTTGAGGCCCAGGTCCAAATGATTCCTCTCATAGCAGCCCCAAAATGTTTATTCTGAAAAGGGTGGAAATACAAACAGAATGAACTTCTGGTGATACTTGTTAAGGCTGCTCTTATACTTCATCTGTCACTTGATAGCTTTTACCAGAATTTACCATTGTTCCATTTCATTTCATTTCGTGAGTTATTTTGGTAAGACCTGGAAAATGTGTGTTCTCTGGGAAATGAGACATTTTACATTGCTCCTTCTGCTTGCTTTGCTATTATTTCTATAGAAAATATTTTCAAGCTTTTATTGTCTGACTATGTGAGTGTCTTTTCAAACCTTTGATCATTCTTCAAGCCCCTTCTATTTCACATGTACCTTTCTTAGATAAAGTGCCTGGAATAGTGTTGGAGGCACTACTAAAATCATTGATGTATGAAAAGATATGCATAAGTTGTGATATTGTGTTCTGTCTTATTCTTTGGTCAGTCTAAGCTAATGCTTCTTTGTTCTGTGACTTTTTTTCACGTTGGAGAGAAATTTTCACTGAGCTGTCCACAGTGCCACTTCTGTCCCTTTCTTGTGTTGCTTTTTTTTAACTAGAGAATTCTAATTAGTGTAAAATGGGTTTAATTTTTTCCTCTCTTACTCTGAATTTCTGGACCTGCAGCTTTCTCTATCACTGTGTGGCCTGTCCCTGGGAAATGAGAAGCCTATGATATCAAAACATTTCTCAAGATTACAGAGATCACATCAAAACATTTGGTGGAAACCAGGTCTGGCAGGAAAGCTGGCCAGATTGCATAGTTTCTAGCCAACTTTTTTGGCTGTGACAGTGCCAGGTTAGTGAGCTGCCATGCAGTTCTTCCCAGACTTTTCGGTCTGTTTTGATCCTATGAAACTTTCCTGTGGGAGATTGGATGTGACACTGCTTGCACTGCCTCTGTTTCAGTAAAGGAACGTTTCTCAGTTAATGAAAACTAGTCTTTTGGTAAAACCTATGCACTTTCACAGAACTTCTGTAAGGCTCGCACTGGAAGATCACCTGATGCTCTTTCATGTTGCATTTCACGCCCTAAGATGAATGTAAGTAGTTGTCTAGTTGTATAGGCTCATATGTAAAACTGTCACGTGTCATGTTGACATATATTACATGTTACATATAATTCCATAATCCTACAGATTATTTGCATGGTTTTAAAAACTAGAACATGGTATTCATCATTTCTCTGTCCTGTGAAACTGTGGCAGCTTAGTATTGTTATTGAAATGAATTAGGGAGTTACTTTGCCTACATGGGAGGATAGTGAAGGAACATCTTGCAGTTTGGAGGATAAAAGAAGACTGCTGGGACTCCTGAGACCTAATTCACAGGGCAAAGCTCTCAAACTGAATGACAGCAAGGAAAAGATTTGCTTAGGGAGAATTCTATGAGGAATATTGGTGAGCTTTGGGGGAATAAGAGGACCAGACCTTAAATACTTGTGTATGAATGTTCTAATGGGGATCTTTTTGCCAATTGAAAATAAATTTTATTGTGTTAAAGGCTGTGACATTCCTGCAAAACAGATATTAAAGAGGAGTGGGGGTGTTGTCTACCAAAAATATAAGCAAATGGGCCAACTGCTGCTTTCTCTCTTGCTAAAGCAGGAAGTTGATGCAGAAATGCTTTAGTCCCTTCAAACTTGTGAAAACATCCCAAAGAATTAAAATATTCCATAGAGCCATTTGATGTTTATCTTACTTGAGTTCTAGAACTGTAGACTCTACTTAGAATTTGTAGTTTTTAAATGACTGAGATAGTGTAAAAAGCTTTTTCAGGCAAAATGCTGGGATTTGTAGTTGTATTTTAATCTCAGGAATGGAAATGTCAGTTTTATTTAAGTGAATTCTTTTTGACCTCCCTACTCCCTGCTTTAATTCAACATCATACATTGTGCTAGCAGCAATGGTTGCTATAACAAACAAGAAGCCTATCAAATATGTTAAATTCGGGCACACTTCAAGGAAACCTCAGAAAATAGCTGCACGAGTGTGTGAGTTAGCCGCTTCTAGACTAAACTTAGATTAATATAATTAACATCACACCACTGCCATATTTTTCACCTTAACTTAAAAACGTAGAAAAAAAGAAAGCAAAGAATCTATTCTATTTCATATTGCCTTGAAAATCAGACCTAACAGTTTATATGTCAGATAGCCATTATGCTGACTTAGCATCCTCCAACCATCATATATTTTAATTGATTTGACTTTTTGGAGATAAACATCTTGAGTTTTGCAGAGCACAAAGCAGAATCTAATGCAATTTTGTAAGGGATCTTTTGTAATCACTTGTTGCATGTGACTGTGTATGATAGAAACAATAAAAGAAGAAATGAAAACTATTTAAGCCAAACAATATTATCAAAATAGTATTTTGGCTACTTCTGAAATGTTGCTGTGTTTTTTTTCCTCGCAATATGTCCAGATTCAAACACTCAGAAACCATCAATCTATTTGGGAATGCATTAGGAACTGCGGGATAGAATTGATTAAGGCCTTACTTTTCACAGATTTAAAATCAATAGTGGGGACTTTAAGGAAGACTGCTGCTGGCTGCTGCATAGGGTGTGAGATGCTCTCCTGAGTGCCTGGAGTAGGGTTATCATAGTTACCAAGCAATTTCTTAGTTTATATACTGAGGCAGTGTTAAGGAGAGTAGTTACAAAGTGTCCCTTTAACTTAATGCAAATACATGATCTAGAAATGGGATGTCTTAAGAGTCAGTTAAGTCAGAAGGAACTAGGAACTACCTTGAAAAAAAAAAAAAACCTTTTACCTACATATAACAGAAGAATTTCAGATTTGCATTTCAGAATCAAACTGCTGTCTGTACACCTGCCCAGATGTGGCTGGACTGTTGTGAGCCTTCATGACCAACACCTAAGCCATACAGAGTAAAGTATAATGAAATAATTCACCTCTCACCCTTTGTGATCTGGGTTTTCCAGCATCAGTGATTCACAAAATCACCTATTATGTATGGATGAATGAGCAGTCTCTAGGGACAGAGACCCTAGAATAAACTGAATGATTGGTGGTTACTATACATTCATCTCATCTTGTCCCACCTACTACAGAGGAGTACTTCCTTGCCCTATAAAGAAATCTTTGAAATCAGGAGATCAAAATAGGCTCCAAAAGACATTGAGAAGCAGGGAAACTCCATGCAGAGAGCCCCATCACTTGGATGGATCCTTGTGACATCCATGGATTGTTATGCCCACATTATTATGAGCAGGAGAGACATCAATCTAGACTTTTGAAAATCCTCAGTGAAACAAATAGCTGCTAACACTGTATTTTCTTTTCTTCTGCACTTGCCAAGGAATTTCCTTCATCTTCAACAGAGGATCTAGTCATTTTGATAAGATCAAATTGTGTGAAAATACTACTTGCCAGTTCTAATCCTTAGTTCAGCTCTGTGATATTTACTGTTGCATGCAGGAATGGCAAAGATCTTCTGCAGTCCCATTTGAGAAGGGTGCTTTTGTACTTGGTTGACGTGTTTCATGAGTACCACAAAGCTCTCTTGGGCACTTCACAGAGGCAGATTCAAGATGGGACAATTGACTGAGACATATGCCTGCTTCATACACTGTTATAACATCCACGTGTCACTAGGCTCAGCACTGCAGCCAGACATCTGCTATGGCTCATGTGCCTTTGTTTTGAAGAGTTCTGTAAATGATTTGTAATCTGTCACAATGCTAAAGGACTTTTTAAAGGGATAATTTGATTCCAAATGTAATTGTCTTCCTGCCTTTGTCACTATGGGTGAATGGATTTATTCTCAGCCGTGTTAATTTGGTAACATCCCTGTTGAACTGTTCTCATGATTTGTTGATGCTTCCTTATATCAGAATAAGGAAACAGGTGGCTTTTTACACTGCTGAAAAGCTCTGTCCCTTACCACAGAGCCATGCAGGTTGAAAGGGACCTTCAGATATCTCTAGCCCAATGTCAAAACAGCTGTCAATTCTAACTGCAAGATGCAGGATATCTCTTAAGAGATTTTCAGTGTCTGCCAGCCTCCTTGCAAGTGTTTGAAGCTACATATTTTCGAGTTTGGTGTGAGGTTTTTTTTTCTGTATCTCCTTTTCCTGGCATTGTGACGTTTAGCTTATCATGGTAAGGCTCCTATGATGTTGTCAACACACGGGATGTGTTAATTTCTAACTTGGGGACCTGCTTCACCATAGCTTACAGTGCCTGCAGACACTCTCAGCATTAATATGTGGTGTTCCTGAAAGAGTGATGATAGTGAAACCTTGTTCTCCTGCTGTCACTTGACCACCCCACTTCTTGTGCCTTATGTTCTGGGGCATAAACTCATGTATGTCCTTTGGCTTCTCCTTCTGGTCTCCATTATAAATACTAGTTGTTATCTCCTCTAAGGCATCCAAAAAAGGATGAATGCAAAGGCTTGGGATCTCCAGAATGACTGCCAGTTGCTAGATCTTAACTGGGAAGTATAACTAAGATCATAACTGATTCATGTTAGCTACAACTTAATTCAGCTCAACAAGATGAGGACTTATTCTTGCAATCAATATTTTTAATTGGTCCCTGAATTCTTAAAAGTAGGGAAGAAAATGGTTTTAATATTATAGTGTTGGTTTTACCCAGCTGATACATATACATTAGTTGACAAGAGAAAGTGACACACCAGTATATTATTGTGTCTTCTTGTTGCTTACTGTGGTAAAGACTCAATTTCTCCCATTTGTGATGAATTAGAACGACTTCTTAATATTGTTTAACCACAAGATAGTTGCTCTCTTTTCCTCTATTCATTTGGAGACTGCTTTTTCAAAGCTAGTGACTGCTTTTAGTCTTCGTGCTTTTTTCTTTTGCTTAACATCGGATCAGGAGACCATTTTAAATGTATAAAGTTAAAGAGTTGTTTAGACCCCTCCCACCTAGCTTCTCATTTTGTTTGAGTTAGTTTGACCGTTTGCATTCTAAGAGCAGTTCTGGTATTTTTCTCTCTGCTGTTTCCATTAATTCTACTGCTTTGGGCCGTGTTAAATTCACTTTTGCCAGGAATCATCTTTGAAATCTCTCATTATTAACAGAGCATTCATTCTCTCTATATGTCCTCTAGGACATTTTGAAATAGGCAATATTCTGTTAGTCTTTCAGGCTGTCACACACACAGTTAGAGTATCATACAGCTATAATATCATATTGCCTCTTCCTATCATGAAATATTTTACAGTGATGTTGTTTTTGATATGTATTACTCTTTTACTGTCCTTTGCAGGTCTTCTGAGGCTTTATCTCCTGGTTTCTGAGACGGCTACAAACTGCTTAAGACAGGGTAAGTTTAACACTTTATATGTTTAGGAAAATTGATTTATTTGTTCTCTGTAATCTTCTATGTGAAGAAACATTGGCCCATAATTTCAATTTATTGCTGTCAATCCTCATTTTCTGCATTGAACGGTTCATTTTTCCTACAAACTGCTGCTCTTATTTTCTTTTTCTCTTATTGTTAGCGTTTTTATAAAGAACCATTTAGTTTAAGAAAGTAGCCTGTACTTACATCGATGAAAAGAAACTCCTGCTCTATTTTATCAACATAAATACAGTAGGGGAAAAACTCTGTAATGAAACAGCAAAGGTGGACTGGAGAATGGCTTTCTTATGTCTTGCTCTTGGTTCGTTTCCTGAGGCACTGCAAACCCTGTGGAATGTTTTTCTCAAGGTGCCATAGGGCAGTCAGCCAATGTGCCTTTGGAGGAAGTATACTTAAAATAATTTCTATAATGACCATTTTCCATCACCAATTGCAGTTTGGAGGAGTCAGCATATAACTAACTTGTTTTCAAAATTACTGCCCTTGTAGATTATTTGGTAATTTTTGTGCCTTTTATATGCCATTTCTTTGCAGCACAAGCTAGGAACTTGTGGGACTAATATGTGTATTTTCTGTTTTGCAAAAGTCATTGAGATAGATTTCAGCTTTTTCTGAAGCAGTTGGTGTTCTCTTTCTGTTCTGAGTGCAACATAATAGTTTGCTTGGAGCTCTGAAAATCCATAGTTTTATTTTATAGGGCAATATCAAGTGTGAGCTATGCAATGTGCTACCTTTAGGTTTGCCAGCTGGTAGGCTCTAGAGCAAACAATTAACAAAGCCCAGAGTCTGGTAGCTAAATACAATCCTGTGAATGATAGCAGCTGAGACTCAGATGCAACTGTTATAGTCTCTAGGCTTCATCTAAAGACCAAGAGTTCCAAAAGAAACTTTAGATGAAAATAATGGTTCTTGTCTTATTGCACAAAACTTGGTATGTTATTGCCTTGTTCATCCAAAATTATCAATAAAATAATCCTTTGCAGTGAGGGTGTGACTTAGCCTAATCTGAACAGACTTGTCTTCTCTGAGTGTTTAAGGTGAGATTGAGATATGATCTTTGGCTCAAATTGCAATATAGCAAGAGACTCTCAGTTCACAGTTGCCACCAAGGTCAGTGCCAGCTCTGCAGGTCTGCTTTCACACCTTGGTATTAATCCTAATGGAGAGCTGACATCTACCGATGCCAACAGCAGATTCTTTCATTTCTTTTAAGTGTGTTTCTATTAACCTATTTGAAACTTCCATTTAACTTTTGCATTATTAACATGTCTTCTGTCTCCCAGTCTGTCTTTTGTCTGATTTTCCCCTCTCTCCAGTTTACCTTTGGGGTTTTTTTTTCCTTCCCAATTAATAAGTAGGACCATTTGAACTGTTTGTTTTAAACTGGTTTTAGCTGTTTTTCAGAGTTCAGTCTTGCTTTGTATCTTCACTTGCAGATGTGACCCTTCAAATGAAGTGTCTGTACAGGAGGTTCTCAAATCTTGTTAAATGACATGTCAAACCTTAGCAATGTTTACTTCTGACTTTTTATTTTTGACACAAATCATTTCTTTACATTAATTGCCATTATTTATAGACATCAATAAATGTATTTGTATTAGGATTAAGAACAAAAAAGTATGCAAATTGAGGACTGTTTTCAGATCTGCCACATCTAACCTGCCTGGAACTTCAGAGAAGTGAAGCAGAATCACTACCCTTGCTGTAAGACAGGCACAGGAAAGCTATTTTGAGTTTTTTTCCATAAGACCTAACACAGACACCAGACTAGCATTACCAAAGAAATCATGTTCCTGTGTTAGTCTTCTTTCATAATTCTAATCTCATGTTTAATATATCTTTTATCTTGTCATATATGATATATACTGCCCAAACATGGCAGGAAACACTCAACTCATTATTTACTAGAAAGAAAGTTTTAGCCATTTAAATGATAAAATTGGAAAAGACCAAATCTAAGACAAAGCCATCCTGTGGTTTATCAGCCTGTATGGGGAAAATCTTTAAAAGTTATTTATATTTTATATTGCTCTACTCAGCAGTTTTTGAATGTTAGATGTTTGGTGATTTACGTTCAATAAACCTGGGCTCCAGTCCAGGATCTCCCAAAGGCCTTTTTAGTGACCTTGGGCAAGTTCAAGGCAAATAAATACTGGGATTGAACCTAATTTCCTCTTACAAAGGAAAGCAGTGTGGCTATATGTATAAATATTTATGTACTCATTTGAGATACTGCAATGAGAGAGTCCTGTTGGCCACGAAACTGCATTGTTTATTGGAGTGGATAAGACTGAATGATGAAGATGCTAACACTATCTACTCAATCTGCATACTTGTTAGTGTGACATAAACACAACACGTCCCATCAAACACACTCCTCCTGATATGAATCAAGCTCTTTTATTATAGTCTTCTACACTGTTCATCAATCTGCCTCCCTGGCCTTGACTGCCAAATACAAAATACTTCCCGATTTTCAGGGATGTCACTTGACAGCAATCTGTTCTTGGTTTAGAGTAATAGGCTACTAGCAAAGCACACGCAAAGATAACTACAAACATTTAGAACTGAGCTTTGGGTATGTGATTTGTACCAGAAGTGTGATTCTGGTGCATAGTTCTGCAATCAGTGAGGTTGCACAAGGTATATGCACAGACATTTGACCTTCATTCACTGTTAGAAACTAACTGATATGTGCACAGGGGATCATTATGTGACAGTTTCACTATCAAACATGGGAGGGTCTATTCTTCTAGGATTTTTATACATTCCTGTGCAATGCATGACGCTTGTCTTTTGTGGTTTTTCTATGTTTAAAATATTGAATAAGCAGTCTTTGCATGGGCAGAAACAGAGGAAGTCCTAGTTGCTAACAATTTCTAGATTAGCATAGATCTGGATTTTGAACAACCAGTAAACCCTATTGAAGACAATAATCCATTTGGCAAATGTGTTTGGCACTAAAGCACTTGATAGGCAGTTTGCAAGTTTTAATATGGGGACCAAGACTCATTGACACTCTGGGAAAAGAAACATCATTCTTCTTTTATCTTATAGAATTCTATCAGAAAGGAAAACTGAGAACTCCTCTGTTTAACTGGCATGGTTACTGTCATTCTAGGTTAATTAACCTGTGTGTCAGCCTTGTGATCTGCTAAGGGGTTATATCCAGTGCTATATGCCAGGTGTTGAGCAATCAGTCATCTTCACCTCCTGTGAAAAATCACAGAAAGTGTGTTGTGCACTGGAGGTGCAAAAAGTCAAGGTCTGAAGTACAGCTGTAAACATCACACTTTGCAAGGTGTTTTGTGATGACAGGAAACCTGATGCACTGTGATAGTGTTGGCTGCAAAGGTACAGTACCGTGTGACCTGGATCTGTTTATGTTTATTGCAGACACATTTAATTGGGTATGCTGAAAAAATTGGACATCTTGAACAGATGTGAGAATTGTTGTTCTCAAATCAAAGGAAAAATAACTCTAGAAAAATTATGTCATTATTTTTAAAGGAACTTCCTTTTTCCTTGAATGGAATTGTGGACCTTGAAGTCATAGACACTACATTCTCCTCTGCAACTAGTGTTTATGTGACATGAAAATGATGGTCTTTTGGTCCTGGTAGTGAAGTGAGGTTTGAAGATGCATAAACAATTTCAGAACTTCCCCATTATTTATGGGGGTAAATTGCTGACACTCCCTGTGCCTGTTTTACTCAACTAGGAGGAAAGTATTAACTTTCCCGTCTCTAATATTGTAACCTTCATCAGATGAAACAGCTGTTCATTACTATTATGTGTGCAGTAAGATGGGATTGTACTCTCTCTTGGGGGTGTGCAGCAAAACATTGGGAAGAAACAGAAGTTATGGATAGGAAAAAAAGGTTTAATTTGTTTAAATTTTAAATCTCACGTTTTCCTACTTCTTTATTCTTCTTCCCCAACTTGAGCCCATGTACCTACAGTAACTTTTTGATGAAGTATTTTGTTTAGGACTTCAGGGAGCTCAGAGACCAAAGAGTAGATCCCACTAGCTGTTCTAGTGACCCCATAAGCTGATCTCCAGCTGCGGAGGAGGCAGCAATGCTGCTGCAGTCAAAGGGAAATTCCAAAGCAGCCCTCTGGAGGAAATATGTTTGATTTTTCTTTTTTTAAATAACAAATTCTGGAGGAAAGACAACAAATCTTAAGATGTAGCAGTTAATGCTAGTGAAAAATCTGTATTTATATTTTCATTCAGTTTCTTACTTGACGTAATTTTTACATGGCCTCCTTATGTGCAGCTCCATGAGCCATTCTCATTTGGAAAACACCCAAGATTTCAAACTGGATCGATCTCCTTGCTTGTTTGATGATTTAGATGAATGGGCTTGGGAATATATCACTGCTGTTTCAGTTCGTCCTATGAAAGAAAGTAATTCTTTGTACCTCAGTTTCTAACCTGTAAAACAGACATCATAATGCCTATTTCATACAGCAGGCTATATATGGGTTAACTAATAAACTGTGGGGAAAAAAATGTTACAGAGTTTTGGGATAAAAGTGCTATCTGTACAGTAACTGCAGGAATGGTGCAGGGGAACTGCAGTCTTACATCGCAGACTGTTTGAGGATTGACAAAGTATGAAAGAAAGACCAGCTTAGCATTTCAAACACCCTCTGAAATGATGAGGGCACACAGTGATCTAGGAGATGCCTGATTTATAAAAAAAAGCCGATGATGAAGTTGTAGAGCATCAAAGTTGCTCTTGGTATGCATAAAAACTGATCTTCTGATATTGTTGAGAAAAAAATGAGATAATTCATTTCCTATACAGTATGAATTGGTGACAAACAAACAGAATCAAGGACATAGTCATAGCAGTACAATAGCTGTTTTTATGCTTGCATTGATGCAAACAAAAACCTTTAAGCCATTTGCAGTCTTCCCATGTGTCTCATTTCTCAGTAGAAAAGACACCTGAAGGGTTTGATTTTAAAAAGCCATTTAGATGGGAATTATCTATTGCTTTAAAGTTGAGGCTTTTGGTTTTAGTTTTCTCCTCAGGGGAAACAGAACACAGATGACCAGTGAAAAGAGGTCTGCTCTTCCATTCAGAGAAGAACGGTTCTGCCTATCTGCTGTGAGTTCAATAGCTTGACTGTGGTTGTTTTATGATATATATTTCTGTTTAATCACTGCGCTCAGTTTTAATCTTTTATTGGTTCTCCTCCAGACAGTGCTTTGGAGCTGCTTATTAGCTCTATCCTTGTAATCCTAGATTTTTTTTTTTCTGTTAAACTGTTAAATGGAAATTTAGCTTTAAGACTTGTGGGAATTCATGCTGGCTACAACTGTGTTATCTGTACAGCTGGCTTTATATGATCCTCGATCCTAGGGGAGAATTGTGAGTTGAGAAAGGTGGATTAGGAGAGATGCTGGACAGCGAGTGTTGTTCACAGCTGGCAAAGTGAGCATTTTATTTTAAATGCAGTTCTAATGGCTGCTGAGTGCATCTGATGTCGGGACAGCATGCAGGAGAGACAGCACACACTGTCAGACTCTGGCTGGTGAATGGAATTGTGGTCATATGGGAAATTTCTTAACTTACTGTTAACTTTTTTGGCACTGAATTGAGATTCCACCATGAACATTTCAGTTCATTTAGCATTTTAGTTCAGATTGCAAGCAAAAATAATTCCACTACCTTGAAAATTTAATGGAAATGAAATTGGAAATTAAAGAGGTATGTTGAATAGATGGATTCCACTGGGAAGAGGGAGAAATTATTTCCCTGGAAAGTCATCAAAAGGAAAACTCGTGCAAGATTCAAGTAGATCTGGATGACTTCGGAGGTGACTTTGTCAAGTGCTACTATGAGACTGTGATGGGAACCTTCTCAAAGGCTGTGATCTGTAGAAGCAATTGTAGTACATGTGGTGGTAGTATATGCAGCATGGTGCTAAGTAGCCAAGTTTACCTGACTAGTATAACCATGAGCAGTTCTCATCTCTGAGATGGGATGTCAGTCCTTTTTGGTTCAGCATTAAACACCAATGTTCTGGCACCAAACTTACCATCACAACACAGTGAGGCAAGAAGTGTTGCTGTTGTTGAGATCTTCACTGGTAAGGAAGCACCGGAGCCACCACTCAGTGTACTTGTATAGAGTTAAGGTAGAGTTGTCACTGTTGGCTCTGTCAAAATGTTGAATGGAACTCTGAAGCACTTGAGAGTTTTTAACTCTGTGTAGTTGGTTAAGTGATACATATTTTTCCTACAGATGCTATTTATTGTCTTTCCCAATAAAAAGGCAACTCTTGGAACATGAACACTTAGCATGTGTTGAGGAGATATCCTGCTAAGGAGATTTAACTTCTGCTGCAGTGCAGTCATGTATGTGACTGCAGAAACTACCAAGAAAGCTGGATACTACCAATGTGATATGAGGTTGTACAGGACAAATTTATCCTTGCTGAATTCTATGTTGTCATGGATACATTGCCATTGGTACCTGAGCTAGCTCAGTTCTGTCAGTTGTATTGTAGTTTTGTAAAGTTTTGGTCTAGTCTGAAAGTGAATAGAATAAGGGTCTTGTATGGTATAGAAATGTTGGTTCCAAGGCATTACATGTCCTACTTTGCTCCTTGCATCACCTCTGATGTTATTAGTTTAATTCTGAGATAAGCTTTCTTTGTAAAGTGCTGTAGGGAACTCTTAAGCTAAGATCTTTCATGTGGGACATGAATTTGCATGAGATATTGGGCAATATGCTTGATGGAAGAGTACTTCTTTGGTGCTTTATTCCCCATAACTCTTAACTCCACCAAATCTCAACATAAATATTCTGGGAGAAATATACTGTAAATATTTGCATTTATTAATGCAAATGGAAATCACACAGCTAAATCCCCATGTGCTGAACTAAATATTTACCCTTCTGTTTAGAATTTAAGTGTATTCAAGGACAGAACAACCATTCTCAATGTTCAGAAATAGTAAAGGTACCAATCAAGAGCTGTGGACATTTCCTTATTATTGGGTTGGGAGAGTTTGAAACTAATCTGTAAGACTAGAGTGAGTACTAAAAAGTAAACATTTTCTGCCTTAAAATATTTTAGTAATTATGGTATTATGCTTAGCTCCCAATTAATTCAGCAAACCTCTAAGAAGCCCTTTATACACAGTATCACAAGCTAAAAATCATACAGCTTACTGGAACGGCCCCTGCTTAATGAATTAATAGTCTAAAAGGGGCAAATAGACAAAAATGTGGGGGAAAAAAAATAGATGCCAAAGGAAGCAAAGAGTGAGTCAGCTGAACCAGAAACGTACCTTATTGCTTCTTAGTCCGCAGCCAGCACCTAATCCACAGACCCAGAGTGCCATAGTTTGAACTGAGACTTGGGAGCAGAACCACAATGACAGGATGACATGGCTCTTAGTTTTACTGTGACACTGCTTCTGGCCTCCCAGACAGTACAAGAAGACTGATCCCTTCATTGACTCCAGACATGTGTCCTCTGCAAGAGGGTGTCAGAAGATGCCTCTGCAGCAGCCCAATGACTACAGCATGAGCTGGTGAATACATCAGTGGGGGTTGTCTTGGGCCCTGTGCACCAATGAGCAAGGACTGACCTGCACATCTACCAGAAGTGTCAGACCCCAACTCTGCAGCTCAAAGGAGGGTCTCCAATATAGATCTAACTTATCCAAGGAACTTATTTTCCTTTGGTAGTATTTTGAAGGTGTTAGTGGGAAAAAACATCATCAAATCTTCCCCAAAATAAGTCTGTAATTCCCTCAGTTATAGTCTGTGCTACCTGCTCTTGATGGGGTAAATCAATGCTACTGTGTTTAAAGATAAATGGCAGAGCTTGTGGTAGCAAATGCATCTTCTGCAACTTCTCTAGAAGTAGTGACAAAAGGACCAGTAATGGACTGGAGTAGATTAAATGTGGAATACCTTGCTGAGCTATAGCTCGCTAAAACCAAAACCCCGTCTTTGATTTACTAAACCAGGAAAATAACTTACAGTTCAGACTTGCTTATCTCTTCTTTTTGGGACCCAGGGAGACTAATACTTTTATAATAACTGTTTATTGAATGTCTGACTTCATGATCCTGACCTAAGCACTGAACAGGAGACCACTACAGGAAATTTATGCCTCAAACCAGCATAGTATCTCAAACTGTTATTGAATTGTAGCACTACAATATAGCTCACAATAAAGCTTATAGCAGCAGTGAGTTCTTTGCAGCTCTTTCTCTTTCAAATCTCCTGATACACTTTTAAATCAATTTCTAATGGGAAGACCTTTTCCCAGGGCAGTAAATAAAACGTTTATGGAGAGGAGAATCCTCTCTTGCCCCACTATGCCTGAGCAATCCAGGAATTACAGTAGATCAGGACTCTCTCACTTCCCCTTTGAGGGAAAGGATGACTGAGGGAATGGTCAACGGTGGCCCAGCCACACAAATCCTTTTCTGAGCTAGATGACCCAGACTTAAGAGTCTACACAAATATTCATAACTCTCAGAAGTGCCCTTAAAAATCTGTCCTGGCATGGACAGTAGAGCTGTGTTTTGTGCCAGTGGATGGAGTTTCAGCTACAGAATAAAGAGGAAAGATGATGTAATTAATAAAGGTTTAATTTTATGTTTACAGTGGGATTTCTTTTTTCCACAGTGAACTAGCAGTTGGCTTAAAGCAGTAGTTGTAAAACCTAGGAATAGTGAGATATTAAAATTCATCTTCAGTTTCTGCATTCTGATGATACCTTTTTTAATAAGCAATAGTTTAATACCAACTCTACATCTGAAGCCAAAAGTTAAAAAAAAAAAAAAACAACAAAAATGGATGAAGCGCCCGCAGATCTGCACTAACATTGAGCTGGTTTGTTAGCAAGGAAAATAGCTTGAAGGGCCTGGAGAGGGAAACTGTATTGCTAGGTAAGTGAAAAGTGTCAGTATCTATTTTTATTACCTGCTTTGCTCTGAAGCAGGGGAAGCCTCTGATCTGTTTTTAACAAGCTAGACTACAAATGTAATATAAATAAGTTACATTTCTTATTCATGTAAGGTTCTCTGCCTGTAAGAGATTTAAAAGCCTTATTTCTCCTGTATTATTATATAGTGGCTGCCTACCAGGATTGTCATTTCCTTTTTTTATGCTAAACAAAAAGATGAAGAAATCATAGTTAGATGCTTTAGGTACTTTATTAAAGCGCAGGTTAAATTTGTAAGGTATTTTTATGTCTCCCTTTAAGAGCATGTACAGATAACAATTCAAGACCTTGCAATCCAGTCAGATCTGGTGGATAGAAAATCCCATCCTACCTCCAACCCAATTCTGAAAAGTCAAGTTGCTACTGAACTTGGCAAAATAGTCTTGCAACTCACAAGGCTGTCAAAACTTTTCATGACCTACATATTGGTGTTATATTTCAAAAATACCCCTTTCTCAAAAATGGATGAATTGTTTTTCCAAACTTATTTTTAAAATGACGTTTTGCAGGAGAATGTCATCTCAAATATTTACAGTAGTGTAATGAGAGCAACTACAAGACATTTACATTGAGAGAAGTGCTTTTTAACTATGGATATTGCTGTGAGCTCTGTTTGTACTGAAAATTGCATAAGTAGAAAAGGAAATTTCATTCTCTCTTCTTATAATCTTTAAAATGCTCCTTCAAACAGGATTAATTTAATTTGTTTCTATATGAAAACCTTGGACTATCATCCTTGTGATTTAATGGACAAATTTCTATTTAAAAAGATTAATTTCACCCTGGGACTTGAGTGAAGATTCTGGCTCATTGTGCTGTGCAGTAGTATATTTCATAGGTCTGGGCTTTGATGGAGAGCAGCCTGCCCTCTGCGCTGGAGAATGCCTCTCAGGGGAATGTTCACCATAGCACTTGAGATCATAACTGCTTCCAGAAAGCGTAATGGATGACAAAGCAAATGGTGAGGTACTTTGACCCATGACAGTTTGAAGGCTTTAAAATTGCTGACCCTCTATAAACTTTTCTTTTTACTCTCCCATGTAGAAAAAGGAATACAGGTGTGCTGTGATTTCAAACAGAAGGGCTTGCAGCAAGGTGTTCTGTAGCTTCTATGCAAATAGAACTCCCTGTACGTTGTGTCTTGGTGAAGACGGAAATGTAGATTGCTGTGATGGAGTTATTGTCATATGAGAGATCTTGTGATAGAGAAACGTTTCTGCTTTTGGATAGCTATAAAGTTTTGGTTTCTATTGCCATCTGGACAACCAAGAGTGACAAGAAGTCTGAAGTGATGCCCTGCACTTTTGTAGATGTTTCAGAGCTGCCTTTAAAATTGCTTATCTAGAGCAAGTTGTGTTGTCACAAGAAGATTTAATGAAAGCCACCCTATGATGTGACCATCTCTGCTTGCCACAGCTACGTTACTGGTGTCATCTCAACTAGTAGCTCTGATATATCTAGTAAGTTATAGACACAAAAGTGACCGTAGCATTGATACATCTTGTGGATTTTCCTTGGTGGACAATACATAGTCAGAATTATGCAAGGCTCATACATCTACTTTGCAGCAGCAGTGAGAAATTTAGCTGACCTAGACAACAAATACACTTGCCTGGTTTTCAGTAGGATGCTACTGTTAGAAAATTAACATTTCACTTGTGTAAAAATGTTACTAAAAAGTAAAGAAGCCAGACTTTGCAATGTAGACAGACATCTGACCTACTCTAGGTGGTCCTGCTCTGGCAGGGGTTTCAACTAGATGATCTTTCAATGTCCTTTCCAACTCTTAAGATTCTATGATCTACCTGTCCATACTGGATATATTAAGTTTATTGTTATTTTTGCAGCTTCCTTAAGGTATCAGCTTCAAGCACAAAGGGCTGTCAAGAAAACAGCGTTATTTATCCAATTCTGCAAAACTTTCCCTATAGTACTCTTCGCTGGCATTGTATAGATCTTCATACGTAGGGCATAATTCATGTGGTCTTTACAACTCAGAATTAATGAGGTCGTTCTAAATTTGCACTGGTAAAATCTTTATACTGTCTCATGCTTCAGTTCATGCCTTATATAGTACGCAGGGAGGTAGATGTATATACACATTTTTATTCAGCTTATTTATTTATGTTTAGACTCATAGGGCATAAAGCTTAAGATCTAGTATTTTTAATACTTCAATAGTCCTAAAATGTCCATAACTATAAAGGTAAATGGTGTATGAAATGGCAGGCTTAGCATCTTTAAAGGAATAATGTGTTTAGAGACTCAACGAAATAAGTCTTTCAACATAAGACCCATTTCAGAGAATTTGATTTCTATGAAACTATTTTTTTTCTACAGAATATCAAGAAAGCTGTTATTTAGTCATACAAAAAACCCATTAGAGAGTCTGAGGGGGGAGGGAGGAGCCAAATATGCATTTTAATTACTCAAATTAAACAAAGGCAGTGAAAAAAAAATCCATTTGGCCAACCCAGATGATATTTGGTGTAATACAAATAACTAACAAAATATACAGAGCAATGAAAGTAAATGAGGATTTCTGAGTGCCAAAGTGTGGAAGTGGTATAAACAGTTCCTTGAAAGAGCAAAAAAAAAACCCTAAACTTCATGGGGCTTTATGTTTGCACAATGAAGTTATGTCACTTTTTCTTGGCCTTACTTTTATTACTAAATGCAGATTTGTGTCAGAATATGTAAAAATGCAGGAATCATGGGGCAGAGTGAAATGTTTGTACTTATCTGAGTATTTTGTGAGGAATTGCAAAAATAGCAGTATCTAAGACTGTGAAAGAAACCCTTTCAGTAATGTGAACAGCAATATAGCAAACAGCAACAAGACACAACATTACATTATATAAAGTGTTATAGTAAATATTGAAAGTCAGATAGTCCTTAAATGTAGAGGTATGACTTCTACCCTAGGCAGTCCCTGAGATGCAAATTTTGACAGGGGGAAATATGCTGGGAAAGGAACCTCTGCTCGGGTCTTAACATTTTCCTCTGACGTGACTGAATTATTTTCTTCTGAGCCAGGATACACTATGCAGGCAACTGGCCTAATCTGAGGGGTCTCTCCTATGTCAGCTTCTTGCATTGTGGGGAATATCAAGCTCTGAGCCTGTAAGACTTCGAGCAAAACAAGGAACAAGACTATATTACATGAGGTAGAATAACTGACTTCCTGACACTGTATTTTCTGCAGATTTGAGTATTTCTTCAACCTAAACCACTCCAGTGAGACATGGTCATCCATTTCAGGACACCCAGTGCAAGTGTGTTTCTTTCCAGGCTAATATTTCAGAATTAAGTATCAGATTCAGTTCAATACTATATTCAATTCCAAATAGAAACATACCCTCAGAGGGTGAGAATAGATGGAAAGGTCAAATGATATCATTAGCATTGCTAAGAACAGCTACAGGATTTGAGAAGTAAGCTGACAAGAAGGAACATTACTTGGGCAGGAGTCAGAAGTTTGCACTTCAGTGAAAGTTTTTTCTTTAAGTTATAAGTATACTATTTACATTTCCATTTGATCAGGATCTTTGAGGATCGTGCTGTCCATCTTTCAAGGGTTTAAAAGCGCCAACATACTTCAGAATCTTGTTTGTCCAAGTTTCCAATAGTGAGAAGCAACCAGTGTTGGGCTTCAAAGCAATCACACCTACAAAGACTTGCTCAAATAGTTAATTAAGATATATATTTGCTCTCATCCTTCATTTAGAGAATGAAAACGTTCTAATGGGATGTATCTCTTGAATGATGTAGCTATTATGATGTTATTTCTAATTATGTAATATGATTTGATATTTCAGATCGATTCAGATACCTTCAAGGTTTATTTGATACAAAAGCAGTTTAGTCTGTCAATGTAACTAATAAAGTGAATTCATTGAGATGATGTGTGGAAGATTAAAGAACTAAATCTTGCAATTATTGCAGTCATAAAACACACTATGTAATAAAACTAAGTATTTTATAGAATGATTTAGCACCTTGGGTAGTTAGGGGAAAGAAACACATGAGGTTGGTCCTAATGGATTTTCCTTGAAAATCAAGAAAGTTGAAGTGAATCATTGTGAAAAGTGCACGTAACAGCCTTAAGTCTCTTAACACGTCCATAATGCAATGCAGATGTTTGCATGTGTTACTGAGGTAAAACTGGCAAAATCAGGTCTTCAATGTGCTACCTGTGTATCAGCATATCCCTGTGCCTAAACTAACCAGCCTGCTGAAAGACAGGTCAGGTGCTTCATTTAGCTAAAGAGAGCAGTTAGCTGCATGACATCAGCTAGTTTCTCTATAGGACTCTGTACTCGAGCTCTTGGAGAACAACGTGCACCTTTTGAGCCTACAATGGCAGATTAGTCACTTGATTTCAAGTTTTAGACAAAATTCCAAAGCACAGAAGATGCTGTATATCCTCCAGTGTTTATTCATTTCACGTAGTAGCTTCTTCTCATTGCCATTCCTGTTGCCAGCTCTTTTAAAAAACATAACCTACTCAATTGCCATCTTTCATTATAATCCCAAATTTATAAATAAAAGAAAATGACTGCTTAAAAAACATCAAAGCACTTGGCTGACTATTGGGATGTGTTATTACAAATCTCTTTGTTTGCTGTGAAAGAGCTTGTCTTTTCCTTCCAAATGCTAGTCTAATTTTCATAATAATGAATTTAGATCTCCCGTCTTTTTTTAAAACAACATTAAATTAAAAAATGAATACGTTCCAGCAGCCAAATCTGTTGGTGGTAAAAACATACTTATTCTTAATGGGAGTATAACCTTGTTAAAGGCTGAGTGAGAACTAAGTGATGCCCTTACAGAGAGAGAAACAATGCAGCCTGTTTGTGACATAAATAGCAGGGTGGAAAGTGTGAGCTATAACCAAATGTGGGCAGTGGAGGCAAGCGCGATGTCTGACAGGATAACCGTCTTGTACAAAGGAATGATTGCAGGAGCAGTGGCTGATACAAATGAATGATTGGCAGAAGAGAGGCTGCTGTGGTGACCCTTGAAAAAGCACAGTTTTCTTTCTTAGAGTCTGAGGAGATAAATCAATGCACATCTCCTAAAATGTATAACCATGTTTTTTCTAAGTGGGAACTCAGCTTCTCAGTGTCCCTTATTCACAGTAGGGAGAAGTTTCTCTTCCTAGTGTATCTCACACAGTTGAAAAATCTGCAAACCTGNAAGTTTTAGACAAAATTCCAAAGCACAGAAGATGCTGTATATCCTCCAGTGTTTATTCATTTCACGTAGTAGCTTCTTCTCATTGCCATTCCTGTTGCCAGCTCTTTTAAAAAACATAACCTACTCAATTGCCATCTTTCATTATAATCCCAAATTTATAAATAAAAGAAAATGACTGCTTAAAAAACATCAAAGCACTTGGCTGACTATTGGGATGTGTTATTACAAATCTCTTTGTTTGCTGTGAAAGAGCTTGTCTTTTCCTTCCAAATGCTAGTCTAATTTTCATAATAATGAATTTAGATCTCCCGTCTTTTTTTAAAACAACATTAAATTAAAAAATGAATACGTTCCAGCAGCCAAATCTGTTGGTGGTAAAAACATACTTATTCTTAATGGGAGTATAACCTTGTTAAAGACTGAGTGAGAACTAAGTGATGCCCTTACAGAGAGAGAAACAATGCAGCCTGTTTGTGACATAAAGAGCAGGGTGGAAAGTGTGAGCTATAACCAAATGTGGGCGGTGGAGGCAAGCGCGATGTCTGACAGGATAACCGTCTTGTACAAAGGAATGATTGCAGGAGCAGTGGCTGATACAAATGAATGATTGGCAGAAGAGAGGCTGCTGTGGTGACCCTTGAAAAAGCACAGTTTTCTTTCTTAGAGTCTGAGGAGATAAATCAATGCACATCTCCTAAAATGTATAACCATGTTTTTTCTAAGTGGGAACTCAGCTTCTCAGTGTCCCTTATTCACAGTAGGGAGAAGTTTCTCTTCCTAGTGTATCTCACACAGTTGAAAAATCTGCAAACCTGATTCCTTAAGTGGTGGAAGATGGACTTTCATTGGAACTCTGTTGATTTACATGTGCTGACAATGAGCACTTAAACTTCTGGAGCATCAGAAGACAGTAATAAATGAGTCCAGAAATGCTGAAATGTGCCTCTGCAGTGATGAAGGATCAGAGTAATTTCAAATTTCTTATCTGGAGTTAAAGTGAGCTAAAAAAATTATTTTCCATAGACTTCAACATGAGCATAGATGTGATGATGTTGGTTTATATTTTGAATAGAAAAGAGAAAGAATCACAGAATCTTAAGGGATAGAAAGGGACCTCGAAAGATCATCCAGTGCAACCACCCTGCCAGACCAGGGCCTCTTAGAGTTTAAATCAATACTTGTAATATTCCTGCTTGTAAAGAAAAAAAAAAAAAGAGAAGATATGGAGAAGTGTTAAAACTTAGATATGAGGGCTCCCAAACAAGTAAGACCAGCATTTAAGTACAAAGTCAAAGCTTGCTACATGAAAGATGAATTCTACCTATGGATCTTTTTCTTACCAGTTCATTTTATTCATAGGACTTTAAATGGTGATTAGTATTTAACATTTGTATTTCTTTCATGGAGTTCTTTCCCTTATGAAAGCAAGCAGATAGTCACTTTGCAGAGAAGGATGGCAGGCAGTCCACAGCTGCCCTGTGTGTGGGCCAGGGGTGGGGAGGGCTGCTGCTGGCTATTCTCTGACCACAGCTTGAATTGGTGCTACTGGGCCACTCAACAAGCAGCACTTCTTCATGGGGTATGTTTCACGGTCACTGAAAACTGTAATACAACAGTAAACCTCCAAAAGAAATGTGTCTGGTTTTGTTAAACTCTGTGGTCAAGCCTACAGAAGCTCAGTGTTTAAAGGGATGATTATATCAGCATCTAAGGAAGTATTCAGTACAATAGGATGTAATCATTGCTATGGCAACAATTCTTTCCAGATCAGTGGATAAAATGCTGCTTCAAACTTGTGTCTATAACTTGTAAGTAGACTTATTTATCCTTTGTTTTATTTGCTCCTATATTCTC
This sequence comes from Urocolius indicus, assembly GCA_013401255.1. Taxonomy (NCBI): domain Eukaryota; kingdom Metazoa; phylum Chordata; class Aves; order Coliiformes; family Coliidae; genus Urocolius; species Urocolius indicus. The sequence continues at coordinate 406,755 of WBNH01002690.1, read as the reverse complement.
AATCACCACAATGCAGCTTGTAAAGAGTACTTGTAAAGAGCAGAGTATAACAACTGATGAAGCATGTGGGCTCAATGATTCATATATTGACACAATGAATTCAATGGAAAACTAATTAATAATGATAATTTTTAAAGAAGAACAGTTGCCCTCTATGACTTCTTTCATCACAGAAGCTCAAAGAGCTTTGCAAATATTAATTAAGCCTCAGAACACACTGATAAGAATCTCTCTCTTCCTCTCCTTTTCTCCCTGTAACTAATATTCATTTCTGAATCTGAAATACAAATCAAGAATTGAAAGGGGAAAAAACATCTTTGTGCTGTTTTAAGGTCACCCACCGAGTCGCTTGGTGTGACAGTGAAACCAAATGCTGCATTTGATGCTATGCCCAATAGCCTGTGCACCTGCACCCTCATTTCCTGAAACGTGTCTTTGGCCTATAGTGCATGTAGCCATCTAATCAGGTTTTTTTTTTAACAACATATAATCCTTTCCTAATCAGTAAGCTGTATTGATTGCTCTTACTACTACATTTACTTTCTAATACACAGATTTACTCCAACTGAATTGATTTGTATTTTTTCTTATTTTAAGAAAATATTCCCCAAAGCTTAACAACAAAGTTCATATGTTCTAGTGGGCAGAAGGCTGCTCTAGGATCTTGAGATCTAATCCTATTTGCAAATGGCTTTAATTGTAGCTTTGTGAAAAAAAAAAAGATTTTAATCTCATTACTTCAATTTCCTGCTTTAGAGAAGAGATAAATAGTATTTGTTTATTTTCAGGGGTTCTATAAGGATTATTTAAATGTTGTTTTAAGGACAATGTAGCTGAGGGCTACATTCACTGTCTCAGAACAAGAATGAACCAATTAGCTATTTATCGAGGCATTTATTGTTCCCTAATTTTATGAACTTGTCCAGGCTGATCTGGGGCATTCTACAGAGGAAAAGATTTTGGTTAGCTCTTTTTCTACAACCTTGTCATCAGCTTCAGCTTCCTAGCCTCATTTTAATCCACTAGAAGAATACAGTAACCTTAATTGTTTTCCAGTGTGAAATCAAATCTCGTCAGACTTACATCAAGTACACGGTGCCATTTCCCAAGTGCTGCTCTCTTTGGTTCTTCTTGGCATACTAATTCCCATTTCACATTGCTGCTCCTCACCTCATCGTCCCTTTGTATCTTTGCCCACACGGTTCTTCCAATCCAATAACTTAACTGCTGCCTCTAATCATTTGTACTGGTTTTTCAAATGCCAGACTTAGCTGGAATGATCTCTGCAGTGTGACCTGGTGAGAGGGAAAATGTTTCATTTGAAATGATTCACAGAAAGCTGTTTCGCCTGGTTTGTACTGTTATTTCAGATAGTCAGTTGATTTCCACTCAAGTAAAGACAACAGTATGTGCCAGTGGACAATCTGCATGCTCTTGTTCAGAGCTATGTGAAAACCAGTGGTTTGGTAAACAGTCTCTGTGGCTTCGAGCCACATTCACTCTCATCTTCTCAGTTTTACACAGAATTTCATTTTCAGACTGAACTTGAAGATCTTAGACTAAAACTCTCCTCAACGGGGAAGCAAATGTGAGAGAGGGTCGAAGAGAGGTGAGGTGAGTTTTAGGCAGCCTGTTCCTCTAACTAATATTTGTAATTATTTGGAAAGTTACATGTAATTTGACAGGAATTAAAAACTATGTTTCCTATCAAGGTGCCTCCTGCAAGTTGTCTCTGTGGCACAGGTTCTGAAACATTTTTTTTTTGCCACAGCTCTTGATAAGAAGGGATGTAAACATGTCCACAGGAGAGCCAGGACAAACAATTTGAGAGAAATGAGGTATTAGTTAATTCTAACACATTGTACTCAAATATTTGATTAGCCACTGAGGAATAAAATTGCAGATGATCATTTTTTTCAATGCAGGAAAACATTTGAAGTTGTTTCCCTACTTGTCTACAAGCCCAGAATGAAGATTCTGTTCAGGACAGGTGCACTTTGAGTGCCTGAACTTGGGCTAAATCCTCCTAAAAGTTCTTGCTCCTATGGGCAGTAAGTGCCTGAGTTACTTGGGTGTTTAGCACTTAGATTTACTCTCACTATCTCACTTAAAATATCTGGCCCTTGCCGCTCCAAACAGTATCCTGGAGAAATGTCAACTTCCAGTACTATTTTAGGAAATTAGGTTCTCAGACAATGCTCTCAGCTGCATGTAAACTGGTTGTCTAAAGCAAATGGTCGGAGTGTGACTTTTGGGTCTCATTCTCTGTGTTAAGCTAGCAAGGGAGGAATGAGTTATAGGGAAAATCTGAACTAAAATCTATTCCAGTTGTCAGGACAGAAAACTAAAAGCTTGTATTTCAGTAGTGAGGGGCTTGTTTGGACACAACTTTAACAAAAATGTTATTTAGGTCTTAATATTACTATCAAGGACAGAAAAAAAATGGCAAATGAAAGCAGTCAGAATCAATTTTATAAAATGTTAAGATGGACAAGGCAGACATTTAGTGTTGTTTTAGGTCTCCAAATGAAGAATAATTAACTTTTCAGGTGGAAACTTTCATTAACTGAAATTACTTGTTTGTGTAAAATTAGATATGTTTGTCATTCTCTCCATTGGTGGCCCAAATCTGTGATATTAGCAATGTTTAGCATGTGTGCATATAGTTTAAGTTGTGTTTCACAGACAGTGTATAATGAGTGATTCCACCATTATTCTCTGCTACAGGAATTCAAAGACCAAATTTGCAGTTATGTTCAGTCAGAACTCGCATATACTTCTTTGTAAAAGCATGAATCAAAAATAGAAGCTCATTTGAGGGCTGTATTCGCCTGAAATGGCTCTTGCGACTCAAAATCTTTTTAAAAGAATCTTTTGACTTTGCAAGATAATGTCAAGAAAAAATTGTTCATGGGTTTCCTTTACCATAAATCCTTGCTAGCTGTTGCAGGCTGTCATGTCCTTCACGCAGCATCATGCCAAAAGCTACATGTTTAGTCACTTATGAATATAATATCCAGCTCATGATGTAGTCATCTATGTCCCATAATGCTGTTGATCCTATAGGATAATGTAACATTCATTTATAGCACATATATAAAATGTACTTCTTTGGCTGAAGCACCTGAGCAGAGTAATTTTTCAGTATTTCCTTCAGGCTTTAGGTTTCATCACTTTGCTATTACTGTGGAGTAATTAGCCTTTCCCAACAGAATGCTAGTGGTAGAATATGAATGAAGTCCTGCAGGATTCTCTTGCGAGTGTGGGATCACTGGGTTAATCTCTCCATGAAGCAGTTTGGTTACTGAATGGAGGAGCTGCCATGTAGGCTAAAGCTGGCAAAGTCAATATGTTTTAAAGAGATTTACTAAGACACACTCCTCAGAAGTGGCTTCACAAGAACGGTGTGGTCTGCAATAATTTAATAAATCTGAATTACTTTCATATCTAATTGGAGTGCAGCTTTAATTCCCATCCTTTCCATTTGTAGGATAACAAAGACCTAAAGTAATTGAGAATAATCCTTCTGGACGGTCACCCTGGGAGCTGGCAGAGCAGGGAGTGTGCTCCTTCAAGAGTTTTCCTTACATATTCCAGCTACTACAAGGGCATTAAATGAAACCCAAGTTGTTACTCTGTGGATTTATGACTATTTTTTCTCTGTCAGAGAACAGCAGCTGAGTGCAGGTGGCTGTACACGGTGCCAACACCATGGTCTGCATTTGGCATTGGTAAGACACAGGTTTGGTTTGGGAAATGAAATTAACCTATGGAGGAGCCCTAAAGGATCCCCTCCTTGCCACTGTTTGAGGGGTTCAGCTAAGGCTGCACACTTGACTTTTCCTGTGTCCTTATTGTCATCTGCCTGTTTGCTGTTAAAACTTTGGGCATCCTACAAAGTGCTAGTAATTGAATTCTTCCCACAAATGCCCTAATGCTAAGATTCTCACCTGAGAGTCTTCACTTTGCTGGATGCCCCACACTACCAAAGAGGTTGCATCTGTGCACCTGGGAAAGGGTGACAAGAACAACACATGAATTTTATGAGCATTTTCCTCTGGGAGAGCAGTCCTAAGCTGGAGCTGGATACATGGCTGGTGGCTGGAAGGAAACCTGGCTCTAGCTAAAAGAAAAAGGAATGTGAACTTCATGTCTGAAATGAGATGGGCATTTCTTGGTGGACAAGTATTTTCAGTGACAGCTTGCTAGGTACTGTTTCTCAGAAATGAATAGAAAAGTTGTTTTAATGTTTATTTTTCCATGAAATGGTCATTGGCCCATGCAGCCATACACAACACCTTATTGTCAGAAGGAGACAGCTGTACAGTGACTACTTCTTTTAAAGTAAATATTCTTTACTCTTACACTTGCCCAGCCTGAAATAATAGTTCAACAGCAATGACTAAAAGGGGTCAAACTTGTTTTGCCTGATTTCCAAGTAAATGTAACAAAGTGGATTCAAACATCTAACTCAAACATTACTTAGTTTGCCTTCCACTTAGAAAGAGACATGAAAGAAGGATCACACTGAGAGAAAAGGAAATCCCTGTAAAAAATATGAGGAATAAATGGACGTGGGGACAAGCATTTTTAGTGCCTGCACATCTGGCCATAGGAATGCAGACTAAGAGCAATCACTAGCTATCAGTTAAATAAACTAGTGACTAATTTTTAACCAGAATGCATCTTTCTGCCTGTAGATGATATTTAGTATTCAAAACATAAATTGCCCTCTTGTTTTTGACTCAGTGCAGACTAAAAATAAACATTAGCTGCATAGAGAAAGTAGCCAATAAGTCTTGTTATGTTCCTACCACCAACTTTTCATCTGCCTGTGTCCTGCATCCCTGCTTGTGTCTCCCATCCCTATCTTTACTACTGCAGTTTTGGGGGGGGGCTTCTATGAAGGCACCTCCTTTCATCTGCAGGAGGGAATAGATGAGAATTTCTAATGGGGATTAAAATATGTTCTCTCTTCTACAGTGGAAAAAAGTGAGCAGGAGGATGAGACTTTGGCACCTGTAGCTTCAGATGGGTAGGTAAGGGATACATCCTTGTGCTCAAGACCTGCAGGGCAGTCTTTTCAAATGATGACTCTTCTCCGTTTCCTTCTCTTTGCCCCATTCTTATAAGGCAGGGGAAAGTGAGATGGCAGCCTGCTCTTTAGGAAGTAGTATGTGTGTACTAGGGTAGTTGTTGGAGGACTAAACTGGAAAACTGCCAGGATACATGTAGCCAAGGTAGTCTTTACAGTTTTGACCTGTGTTGGTTTTTTTTAAGTGAATTTGTTTGTGATTTAATTTGTTCCCTTGAAAACTTTTTAACATCTGGGCCCAGTATGCAGGAACAATTAATCTCTCTATTAGATATACAATGCAATTTAGTGCTTGGATTACCTATTCTGTAATTGCGTATACAATTAAATATGTGCTTCTCAAAAGAGATTAACCTCCTGTCAAAACATGATGCTGTCAGCCTACAGTGTTTGTATAGCGTTTAGCCAAAGTGGTCAAATTCTAAAATCTGGTTATTTAGAAAACTTTGCTGTGTTTTTCAAAGCCAGGGTAAGTGTGCAGAGAGGAGATCATGACGTCAGCTGGAACGCTGCTTGTCTTGGCTGCTGTGGATGCTTTGGTGTGGAGCTAAGCAGGAGTGATGGTACTGCTATATAGTTCTCCTGCCAGCTCTACCGTTGTTCTTCCACCACCTCTAAACAATCTACTTTGGAAACTGACACATAACTGTCTTATCAGTAGTGTTTTAGTCTTACTAGGTCTTCAAAATCGTGGTGATATAAGATGCTTTTTACAATTTGTCTTTAGTTTCTTGTCTATTGTGATGAACGCATTCTGCAGATTGTAAATTGGAGGTGATGGATAGAATTGTACAGCCAAAGAGATACAAGATGTATGAGAGGTTTGAGGCTTGCAATAGATCTGTTCAACTTCCTGTGCTAAATGGCTAAATATCAGCCAGTAGCAAAATGGCACTATGAGTCTGGGACTAGTGAGCTGGCAAATGGGTGTTCCTTGCAATGCTAAGAGGTGGGAGTTTTCTGGGAGAAAGTAGTATTGTATTATCAATCTGCAGATGTTACTGCAATAGACCTACTGTCTGTTCTTTGGGGATTTAAATAGGAGAATTTAATTGTTCCACTTAAATTCATGTCATGCTTCAACCTAACTTACAGAATTTGGAAAGAATGAGAACAGATAAATCAAGCTTTATTATCTTCTACATTGCTAGGTTTCCTGTGATGGAACTTTTTTCCTGCTGTTAAGACCCTCAAATCTAAAACTTGACTTTAATGTTTTGGATTAAAATGTAATTGACAGAGGGAAAATACTGTCTGAAGGAAAGGAACAGAGACTTCTGAAAAAATAAGTAATGCTATAAGCAGAAGGAAAAAGTAGCAAACTCTAGTGAAACTGCTTGTTAAAGATGATGCTACCACACATTGAAAGGAAAGGATGAAAAAAAATTATCTGCAATCATGTCATTTCCAAGTACTGACTTTACACAGGAGCATAAAAGGAGAGGAGCTTTGCAACTTTCATTGCTCTTGGTAAAACAACTTCATCAGATGTTTACTGGTTTTAATCTTTATAACTGTATTTTGAACTTTTGTCATGAAGTACCATGAGAACCACAAACACTTTCTCACTTTTCCTATAATCGTTGTCACAAGCCAGTGTTACAGTGAGCCTGACACAAAGAATGGAAAAATACTGTCCACATGCCACACTGCATGCTGCCTGTGGCATGTGATTTATGAATAATGGTGCCGTGTGAAAGGGAAATGAAAGAATTCTGGCTGCTAATAGCAGGCATTTGCTGTTGTACAAAAGAGGAGAAAATACTTTTGAGGTCTCCATACTCTCTTATCTGAAGCTCTGGCATTTTGTCAGGCCAAGAATCATTCTGATGAGCCAAAAGGGGATCAAAACATAGGCACTGCAGAGGTGATGGTCTCGTGTGCAGTTCCTTTGATGCTGTGCTGAGAGAATTATTTGGCTAAATATTGGAAACATATCGTGTAGGAGCTAAGCTCTCTTGCCTTCAAGGGGGCTCTGTCAGACTATAGAAGCATCTGGTTGTAGCCAGTCTTTACACATTCCTCATTTTCTTCCAGATTTAGATTCTGTTTAGAACCAAATGAATTTCATGCACAGATGAGAATAAAAAGACCCTGAGAATATCTTGCACTGTTTAAGTTTTTACTTGGGCCTTATATTTTGCAGGTCGTAATGATGTCATCAGCCATTGCCTCAGTCTCATACTGATGCTAAAAATCAGTTATAAGATGCAGATGATCAGTTAGGCATTCAAAAATGTATAACAGAAAAAAAACAATGCGAACTCACAGTGTTCAATTAAAAAATGTGTGGCTGAATTTTGTTTTAAAAACAGTCCCTTCCAGTGAGTATTCAGAGAGCTCTGTTAAAACCAAGTGACAAAATCACAGAGTAGCCTCTTGTCTTGGGAAGAAGTCACTATAGTCTTGTGTTACAGAAACAGTAGCATGGACACAACTGATCAGTCTCATACACCTACTCATCTATAAGCATTGCATGATCCTGTGAAGTCTATAGCTTCAATTTCACATGTGTGATACAGACTGGGGGCTGAAGCCCCTGTAACTGTTACAGAAAAAGCAGAAGGAGGCTATAGCATGTAATGAAGATGATTCCTTGCTTCATGAAACTGAATATTCTGGAAAAACACTCTCTGTCAGGAGAGATAAGATGACAGAGAAACAGGAAAGTGATTAAGTTTGCTACAAAGTGTTGCATTGATAATGTTATATAAAACCCTTGGTTTTTTAAGAATGTCTGATACTAATGTGCTCCTTGGCTTTCTGTCTGAGCAGGCATCTTTCATCTGACTTGTGGTGTGTTTTGTTTGATACTTATATTTTCCAGTTTCTCGTGAGAAAAACTACAGCACAATGACTTTATGGAGGCTGTAAAATATGTATTTTATTCTTTCTTTTGAAAGGCTGCTCATCATGAAATCTCTTCTTAGGGCTTTACAGCAGAGAGCTCAGGACATGAAACATGAGGTTTTAAGATGACATTGCTGTGCTGTGGAAAGTCCGTGCAGGTGTAAGAAAAACTTGATCTGTGATTATCCTAACCAGTCACATTTGTCTGCTTGCTTTAAAGCTTCTTTTAATCACAGGTCATAGTCTTTGATGTGCATGGCTACCTTTCATCCTTTTTCCAAAATTCTCTTCTGTGCCTTCCTTACGTGCCAAAAACATCATTCTGGGTGCTGCTAAATTCCACACATCAGACATTTTTGTGTACTCAGAAATACTTTTACAATTTTAGCTTTAAAGAATTTCATTTAAACTCTAGTCTTAGCATAACTAGTGACTGAACCCTTGCCTTTGCATTTTTTCCTCTATATCCCTAAGGGGTTTTTTTTTTTGTTGCTCATCAGGTAATTTTGCTTTATCTACTCATTACACTTCTAAAAGAGTTAGAAGAAACTTTTCATGTCTTCCTAATTAAATACTAACATCTTTCAAAACCTTATGAAGGACTTGTGTGTGTGGACTAAACTCTGACATTTGGATTAGGGTGCTGTGGACATCTCTGCTGTACTGTTGGTGCCCTCTTGTCAAGTTCTCATCTATCAAAGCTGACACTCTGCAATCTCACGCATATTGCTCTGGGGTTGCTTTTTGAGTAACATACAATCTAATGTAAGGTAGGCCAATGTGATCTCATTCCTTATTCTCTGTCTAAGGATACATCCAGGCAACAAATGGAGCACATTCACAATGAATCAGTATTAGGGGACTTGAAGGATGGTGTCACAAACATGCTGGGGCCTGTGATCAAAAGAGTGGCTGGATTTGATTTTGAAGTATGTGGCATAAAGAGCGACAGACTTGATAGCCAGTATATATATGTGTGTGTATATATGTATAGAGCCATACTGCTAAATCTCTTACACCTATTTTTCATCTGAAGTTGTCCTTTGTTGTGAGACATTGGACATGTTGAGACACTGTTAGAACTCTAGTTCTAACTTAGTCCTTAGTCCTCCAGTCCATACCATTTATACTTTAATCCCTATGTTGTAATCATCCCTAACAACAGGAGCCTTAGAAAGTAAGTGTCCAATAAGTGTTTATTGCAACAAGGCAAAAGTTATGCATTTCACTGCAAGTATTAAAACCTGAGCCTAAAGTTGAAAAATGTACCCTCTCTGCTTTAATTCATAGTCAGAAGAGTACTTGGTGTCAGGGAGCAACTGATGGAAATTAGAGAAACAATAGAGGTGTCTGAGCCTTTTCATTTCCTTTTTTTCTACTTAGTTGACGGCAAAATCCCACAATAATAGAGTGAGCTACTATGGCATCTAATGATTTTCTGGGAAGCAGGGAATAAGCTTCAGCAGGGAACCAGAAGCTGTGTCATACTGATGCTTAATGTGCTAAAGTTTAAAACCCAAAACCTCAGCAGTCAATGGCTAAGACATGCTGAGGAGGAAACAATTAGCCCTGCACTTATTCCCTAACTCATATTTTACTGAAATCTGTAACATCCTAATTTCAAAACACTGAGGAAATATCCAGAAATGTGGAGAAGTTTACGCCATTTTTAATCCAAGTGAGGATTACAGCCTGCAGAAAGTTATTTCTTGGACACTATGTCAGATATCTTTGGCTACTCAATTTAAGGCTGTTATTTTCAGTAGTTTTAAGTGAATCATAGAATTGTTATGGTTGGAAAAGGCCTTTAAGATCATGAAGTTCAACCACTAACCTCACACTACTGGGTCTGTTACTAAACTAAACCATATCCCACAGCACCTCATCTATGCATCTTTTAAATATCTCCAGGGATGATGACTCTACCACCTCCCTGGGCAGCCCATACCAGTGCTTCATAACCCTGTCAGTGAAAAAGTCCCTCCTAACATTTGGTGTAAACCTCCCCTGGCACAACTTGAACGCATTTCCTCGTGTTTTATCATTCATTACTAGAGAGAAGAGGTAAACCCCGCCTCTCTACAACTCGCCTTCTGGTGGAAGATCTAATCTACAGCAAGCAAAATGATGCTAGATGCTTGTGTTTTGGCAGCTAACATCTGTATCTGATTGTCAAGTAATGTTATCGAAGCCAGAAAAAGCACACTTTGGAAAACTGTACTTAGTTTATATCACCTGTTATATAGCTGGGCTTAATTCTGTTACCTTCTAGTAGAAAGAGGTTGGGACCAAAATATTTACCAATGGTCTCATGTATTTGCTTTTTTCTTACAGGAACATAAAAAACTCTTTCCTGTCTAGCTATTTATAGGCATTTGGAAAATGTCACGTTCCTCTGGTGAATTCCTCCATGTATTCACATCAAAGTTCTCCATCTGTATATCAATACAACTCTGGGGAGATACATTTCCCTGAGAAGATGACAGGCATCTTTGAATATATACTGTAAATACGGAGTGGGGGGGGGGGGAAGCCTTTTATTCTATCTCCTGGGCTTAGACGAAACAAACAGCTATTAAAAAGATGTAGTCCTTATGCAGTATCTGCAAGAAAGTGTTTGGGATTTTATTAGAATGGAATGATATGACATATGATTATAAGATATTTATGTTCTTATACATACAGGTGCAAAACTAACTATGTACTTTTTAGTATGTAAAAGTTTAATATATCTTTTCTTGTCCTTTGGCAGCTGCCAAATATAAGCTTTAAGTGTTTTAAGAGACCGGTTTACAGCAAGAGCTTGATCTCTTAAAATAGATGATTTTGTACCCACCATTGTAAATATAATTACCCTTTGTATTGATTACCTGATTTAGAAAGTTTTGGATGTGGGAGTAGCTGCCCCAGTTTCATGTGGAAGAAATGTATCCTTTTTTTTCATGGGTTTGGCCACTCTGTGAATTGGATCTCCTTTCCCACTTCTCAAGCTTTGAGCAAAACATCTGGGAAATCTGTGCAACATTAGGTACAGAATACTGCCACGTTGACTTCAATTCTTACGACATTAATATCCTTCAGGGTACAGAGTTCTTTTGATAGGCAGGAATTTAAATGCATAACTCTTTCTATGTGATGTTGATGATACGCCCCTAAATCTTAGTGACAGATGGATTGATCCAATTTGGGTGATGATGTGTTAATTTGAATAAAATGACAGGTGTACTTCATGCGTGATGCAGAAAGGATATGTTATATTTGTTGCTACAGAGGAAATTGTCATATGCCATTTCAAACGCATTTCTTACACGAGAGTATGCTTTTTGAGGTGAAAATCTGTAGGAATGGCCATATGTTGGTATGTAAGAGTTGTGTTTATTGCTCTTTCATAGCTCCTATGTGTATCTGGGATAGGTAAACCTTTTGCCTCTGTTTTTTTATTTGCCAAAAATAGGTCTAATTATTCAGTTGGACTTAATAACAGAATGCAAATGCAAACCACATTTAAATACTTTGTAATCAAACAAAATCCAGTATTTGGGTTTGGGTGAAGGTGAAATGGATAAATCATATCATCAGAAGTTTAGTATATTTCTAGATTAATTTTTTTTTTATGGATAGATTTTAAAAGGTTTTTCTGTTATCACTACTTATACATACCACTGGCACAAAGATTTGTTGCAGCACTTAACTCTTAAATGTCTAGGAACACAAAAAATCCACAGAGAAGAAATAACTGTAGGCAGTCCATAGGGAGTAGCTGAAGTACTTACCTGACATGTCAGAGACCTGTGTTCTGTGACTTTCCCTGAATCCCCAGTAAGCACCCTGCTCACCAGTCGCTGATATTCTTGGAGCTATTTTACTTCCCAGGTTAACCCCAATCTCTCAGGTGTCACACAGCTATCTCAGCCACCACTGCGTTTTAGTTCATTCTAAGAAGAGAAAATAAAACCCTCCATTATCTGCACAAGTGGGGAAGATACCATAGACTCTTAGCAAAAAAAAAAAAAATGCCATAAAGCTCTGATTCCTCAGATAGGATTAGAGCTGTCTCTTTTTTTCATGACTAATGTTTGTGATCTGGGAACAAAAGCTCTTTTGTACTTTACCTGCATTAGATGTTTCTTGGACCACAGTTGCAAACAGGTCATGAAATAAAGCTAACCAAGCAATATCTGTGCACCCATTAGATGTGTCTAATCACCACCTGGCACATTAATGGAGTGTAAAATTGAGGATGTGAATGTTTGTAAATGGAGAGGTTACTGAAGTTTTTAGAGTGACATCTTTTGTTCTTGGATCTTTTTGGTTTAGGTAACGGGATCAGTAAAATATTTAAACAATAAGAATGAAGAAGAAGAAATAATAATGACTGAATCATTTTATAAAAACTACTGAAATAAAAATGCAATTAAAAGATCACTTGTAAGTGGTGATGTAGAAGCAACCTTTTTGAATCCTAAAGCATTATACAAGCTTAGGTTTCTCCTTTTTACATTTCTTTAAAAGCTTCTGGAGAGATCTAAACTTTCACTTCAGTTAATCTGAAAGACCTTAACATTGTGCTTTAATGTTAGATCAGAGATAGAGTAACACTGTACATTTAACTAACATGACTTCTCAAATAGGAGTTGTCTTTTGTCATATGATGTTTTCTGTCATGAAATAGTAGATTTTAACTGCTAAATGAAATGGTTTAAAAGGTTTACTTGAAAAAAAAAAACCAACAACTCCCAATTGGGGTAAAAATACATATGTAAGAAGCCCATTTCAAGTTATTGAAATGCAGATAGTATGTGTGAGGGAAACCTATGGGAAATCTACTTTTCAAGTGTTTATGAATAGTAGCTTGGCTTCTTAAATGGTTAGTACACTGGTTTCCCATTGCAAACGTGACTTACAATCCTTGTCTGTTGACAAGTGGAAATCATATGTTGATGCTATCAACCTTTCTTTTCTTTGCTCATCTATGGAAACCAAATTTGTTATATCTGCTGGTATGGGCAACTGATTACAATGTAAATATGCAATGAAGTGTATTTTTCTGAGCTATGTGGAAGACTGTGCCTCTGCTTACAGTCCAGTGTTTGCTGAGTTTGCTGATCATTTCTTAATGGGTGAACAAAATGAAAAGCTGGTGATCTTCAACTGAATTTAATTAGTGAAGCTGGCAGGATCCTCTTGCCAACGATGATACTTTAGGCTGACCTAGAAAGAAGGAAGGTAAATGGTTGGACACAAAATGAGATGTAGCAGCAGATTTGGTTTTATATTCGTTTGTGTTATAAGTTCATTTGGTTCTCAAAAGTTGTTCTGTTCAGGCTGAATGATTTTGTGCTGAGCTAGAAAGGCTATTTCATACATAGGCTTAATAGGTCCAAAAGGGAGGGAAAGGAGTAATGTTTCAAGAGAGGGCATTTACTAATGCAAGAGTACTTCTCATCATACTTAAATGAATGAGACTTGGCTTGGTGTGGCAGAAATCATGTTCTGGAGCTGTACAGGCTGCCCTGTTAACCTATTCTGTCTTTTACAAAGTCAGCTAGAAGGAGCTCCATTTATTGACACTTGTAGCAGAAAATTGCGTGGTTTTAATTGAGAATAATTTGAGAATAAGCAACTAGGCTCAAAATTGATGAGATCCTGTGATTCCAAGCTTTGAAAATCTTGGGACCAAATAAAAGACATTCCTCATATAAGCATCTATTTTCTGGAAGCTAGTAAGTGATAACACCTAGCAAATAATTTTGGTCAGAATGTGTAATCTTTGTAAATAGATACAAAATGAGGAAAATAAGTTCACAATGGTGAAAATCTTAACCTAAATAATTGATGTGTCTGTTTTTTAAGTAACTATAGAGGGAAACATCAGTAAAACTAAGCATCTATATAGAATCTAGCAGATGTTCGTACCAACCACACCAGTTTTCCTAGGATTTATCTTTTTATTTCCTTTTTGTTCAAGTATAAGTCAATTGTTTGATCTGTTGTCCAATTAAGATAAAAAGGAAAGCACATACACAGTCCTCAGGTAATATATGAACATTGCCTTCTGTTCTAGTGAGTAGAATTAATTTTATATTAGTAATATACATGTCTCCATTCTCAAGGATTGTTACCAAGCTTCTCTAAACAGCCTGATCCAAATCAGAAAAACAAGCCTAGTACAAGTCCTGAGATAATTTCACAATATTCTGAAATTATCCATAACCTTATAATCCCTGTTTGGTGGCTGCTGTGCACAATTACTGCTGTAGCTCTGAAGCCTATTTTCTTCTTTCGTTTCAGTTCGATGATAAAGATATTAAAATCCTATGACTAATCAAGATACATTGGTCAACCTGTTTTATTGTTGTCTCTTGGTTTTATTGGCAGCTTTAAAGCTGTTTTTAAGCATTTGGTTAACTGATCAGAGTGTCTCAACACCAGTGCTGTGTCAATACCTAGTCAAGCATTAAGACTTTGTTGCTCAAACTAACAACAGAACTGCAGCAGAAATTTACTTTCCTTTAACTGCTAAGTGCACTGAGAAGGGCCGAAATAATTAAGCAAATGGCTTAATCAGAAGGTAACTCCTACACAGTGATTTAGGGTTTTCTCAGATCTTTCAGGTTTGAATACACACAGGATTTTCTCTTGAATGTGAAAGAAAGACTGGCTGGTAGATATGACATGGTCAGGTGGCTGAAGGAATGGTAATTATCCCTCTAGTATTGTATTGCAAAGGCTATTTTCCAACACAATAGCAGGAAAAGAAAGCTGGTCTCATTATATTTTTGTCAGTATGATTTGAAAAGCTCATCTCTCAAACTCCTTTGCTTAAGACCATCAAGCATCTTAAAATATTAATAGGTCTTAAAAAGAATATCTTGAAATATACTTTTTTGAGGTTTCTTTGAAAATTAACCATTGTTGGGTTCTGTAGATCATTTGTATTGTTCTCTTTGCTAATGGCCTTATAATGAGCATGCTACTACTAATACTACTTTATTTCTTCATATTTTTACAAGCAGTTTTTCCAGTATTGTCTTAATTCTGTATCCTTGCCAAATGGTGAAAATGACTTTTTGCTCCCTGTTTGTCTCCCTCACTGGAGGTCTTAGAATTTGAGTTTGGTAAATTTGCACATTGTTCTTTTGTTCCTTTGATATTTGGCGGCTTGATCACGTTTTGGATGGGGCAGGAATATACAAATTCTGTGAATGTATTTCCTTTTCTACTACTAGGCAGAGCTTCTGTGCTTTCCCCACTTGGACATGATTCTAAGCAAGCCTGTCAGATCCCCTGTCTGTGTTTTCTGGTGCTAAGATAGACTTGTGTTTTCTATCAAGGAAAACACCGCACATTGATGATGTTTTGTATATGATATCAAACTCTCATGAACTGTGTTTTCCGTTGCAATTTGTTTTTTTCAAGGAATGTAGAGAAGTTAATGCAAACTACAATGAAAAGGCTTTTGATTTTTTTTGGTTATTATGTCTCTGACAGAGGATCTTTGCTGTTTAGTTTGGATACATGCTTTTGAGCATATACTATCACATGAAGTGTTAACATTTCGTAGAGTCTTGTAAATTTAATCTGGTTTTCATGGAAGATGTGGAAATCAATAGGAAAAGGTATCTGTTTACCTAAAACATTTTAATGTCAAAAAACTAAGGTCTATTGATATGGCAAATGCAGGATAAATTCAATAAGAAATGCAAAAGGGTAGCATAAGGAATTGAAGACATTCTCATGTTGCACAGTGTTGTGTTAAATCATATTTCATAATGAGAGAATAATGCAATGATAACTGCAGATGATGTCCCACAGGGTAGGTGATTTGGGAGCAAGTGTTGGCAAGACTGTCTTGTCAATACTATTTTGTCCTACTGTCAATTCTGAGAAGAAAATATAAAGCAGGTTAAGAGGTATGCGTGACTACTATTTGGTAAAAGAATCTCTATTTTTCTGGAAATTGGATATAATTCTTGTTCTATTAGATGCTAGCAAGCCTACAGTAGTTTCATTTCTGAATTTGATAAATTACTGCAGAAAATTACAGATTGACTATGGTGTTATAACAACACCATTTTCTCTGTCTGTGAGAGTGACTGAAGTTGGTGTTTTTATGCATCATAGGGAAACATAGATAGGAAAGACAGAGATAAACAGGGACAAATGAGAGCTTAACTCCATCACAGGCTGTTTTTCTGATTTAAATAGTAGGGAAAAAAAAAAACCAAAACCTGTTTGCAGGCAGTATCTTTTAATTATTGAATTGCTTTACTCTGTAAAATTTCTTGATATTTTATTCTTCTCCCTTCCCGTTTGAGCAACTCACTGAGTCTCAGTTTCTAACTTTGCTAATGCCTAAATCTTCCTTCTTCACTCTTAAAATGTTTTCTTGTAGCTGTGTGTGTCTCTTCAGAAACACACTTAGGCAGAGAGGGTTATGAAAGTGAAACTCATTAAGAAAGTGAAATTTAACTGTTCTGTGAAAATGCTTGGAATTCTCATGGCCCACTTGGATCCAAGCTGGGATCAAAGCTATTCATTATTGGCAGCGCTCTATTGCTTTTTCCATTTGTTTTGTTTGATTTATTTTTTTTTTCCATTTGTTTGAGTTTGGTTATATTGACCTGTGCCACTAAAAGAGAAGATGAGTTTCAGTATTGAGCAGTTATGTTTCTAACAGGTATTGCAACAATAATAAGAATTGTGTAATATCTTTGCTTTCACATGTTCTCAGAGTGCTTTAGTAATTTAAAATTTAGATTGGGATTAGTTCAGCTCTTCTTGGATAAAGCTTTTCACTAGGATCAAATAAATAATATACTTAAGACAAAAAAAGAGAAAGCCTTTCTTATTCAGATGGGACCTTACAGGGGAAATCAGGGAAGAAATGGAATTTATTTCCTCATTTGAAATTCAAGTATGACATTACTCTTATTGCACGTAATTTAGTGAATGCCATAGATGATTTTTAGTGATCGTGGAAGTGCACACTTTCATGTGCTATCTTTTCCAACAACAGAACTTTTCTAATACACAGAATGCCTTCCCTAGCCATAGAACACCCAGCTGCTGGGCTCCTGGGAGCAAAGAGGACCACAGGCTTCCTGCTTGAGATGCAGTATCTTGTGCTTCTGTTCAGTCCTATAAAAATCTAGAGAGAGTTTGAGCATCAATTTTAAAATACAGGTGTGCAAGCTGATATGGAATTGGCCTAGAAGAGTAATAGCAGCAAAACATCAATGTGTTAAAGAAAGTGCTAATACCTGAGTGTATAGAAAAGATGCCAATCTAAAATTAGGCTGAATTACAAAAGAATATTAAGCCTTTCTAAAGCTTTAAATAGATTATTCCACAATTTCTGACTCTGTGAGAACTGGAGACTATATAACAGCCAGATCCCCAGCTTGACCTGATATTATTTTCTTAGGAGTCTTTTATTTGAACACAGCATCCTTCAACCATTCAACAGAAGACCTTGAACTCTGCTTCTGCTCATAGCACAGGTTATGCTGAGAATACTTTTGATAGCACTTCTTTTCTTCTAGGGATGCTTCTAGAATATATATGCTACTCGTTTCCTTGGAGACTGACATGCAGTCAGCACAATGGCTCTATGGCACCTGTAAATCAAACTTCAAAAGCAGACACTGTCCTTGTTAGTGGAAATGGTATGCATGCTGGTGAAAGAAGGTTTTGCTTTCTACTTGTCTTCCAGAGAATGAGATGGCAGCCGTCTTGTATAGAAACGAGAGGTCTAGGGACTGTGAGATATGTCAGGTGCTGAAGGCTGGGCAGACTATCTGTCTGACAGATTTCAGTCTGCCTGGAGACTTTATCAACATAAATCACAGGGCTGCATTTAATTTGTAGACAATAAGGCTTTGTTTTACAAATGCGTTTGTGGGTGCAGTAGTTATGGAGATAATTGTATAGGTTTCATTAGCTGTTTAGATATGAAAAGAGATTTTAGTAATTCTCGTCAGCTTGAGCAACCCTTTAAGAGCTTCTTCCACGCTATCGCAGTTCTTGTAATCGTCGCATAACACTTTTCTTTGCCTTTCCTACATGAAGAGATAGGGCCCATACACTGTGAAGAGATGAGTTTGGATCTGTTTTCTATACCTCAAACATTTCATCTTTCTTCTCTGTCCTTTACAGCATGCTGAAGGGATACATCCTGATGGTTTCCTACTCCTCTCCCTTATGGCAGTGTTTTAAAATGCTATTAGTTTTGGCAGTCAGAAATTTGGTCAACATTTAGCTTCCCAGCTCTCACACAGAAACAAAATTAAAGGATATATTTGCATTTAGATTACCTACAGTTTCAAAAAGGGATGCAAATAAATAATTGGAGCCTCAACTTGGGAACAGGTGATGTACTGCAAGTGAGGGGGGGAAAAGGCTTCCCATTGGAGTAGACACAGGGGAATCAGTCTAACAACAATTGGTCAAATAACAATACTGTACATAAGCTTTATTATTCCCACTTTAGAACCAGTGCTGTTTCTGCCAAAGTTAACATCTAGATTTTCTGTGACTTCACTTTTAGGGCAAGGTCTCTAGTGTAAATGCACAGCTGAAAATTGCCAGCTGTGGATACAAACAATTTTACAAACATATCAAATGTCCTTCACAACCCGTGCTAATTTTAAGACTGTGATGCTCAAATGTTTGATTAGACAACGGTGTGGACTACACATGGGCTGAACCTGATGGCTGAGGATATCCTTCCTCCTTGCTTTGTAAAGAAGGTAGGCAAGGGAACCCCCATAGTGAGAGTAAACTGTTGTTCCAGTTGATCATGGTATTTCCAAGTGAAAATAGAATTACCTGGTTAGCCGCTGTGTGATTTCATAATCCATAGCTTCAGAATGTAGCATATTAATTATCTAGAGCAATGAGTAAAGCTGCAGTTGAATGACACTTGTCCAGATCTTATGTGTAGCCATAGGGCAGTCCGGATTCTTGTGTGGTTTTTGCAGCCTTCCATTGTACTTTGATGTTGTTAGGACTTGGCTATTTTTAATTCTCAGCTCTCATACTTCCATCAGCCCCTCTTTAAAGTCTTCCAGGAGTTATACAGAGTGAATTATTTTCATCCACTATGAGACTTTATCATGTCTGCATGATGGAGTTGCATATCTGCAAAGTGAGTTAATCCTCTCTTTGCATTTCCTCCCACACACTGCAGTTTTCAAAGTGTCTCAGTCTAGTTTGTTACCACTGAGTGGGTGCAGGTATCAGATCTTTTATTAGCAGGTCAGTTTTGTCTCAGTTCCTAGCCTAGCAACTATCTGGCCAGATTGTTCTGGCCTATAATACCACCCAAATAGTAGTGCCTCCCATGAATTATGTGAAGGGCATTGTAGTCTATAATGTACTGCTTAAGGCCATCCATGTTTCTCACACAGAGGACTACACAGCCAGTGTACCGACACATACTCCACATCATCTCTTCTAACATGGTTAGTGGATACCTGAACACAAGTCATATGGTAGATAAACATCTGAGTAGATTCTTGGGAAGATTCTTTAATGTTCTTTGACAAAAGCAGCAAGGAGAAGACCTCGAGCTTTTTATAACCCTCCTGCAGCCAAAAATGAGGCAATAGCAGAAGGTAGGAAATACGTCAGATGAATTGTTTCTCAGACTGATTTCAGCATGCTTAGCAGTAGCTATCCTAGATTCACTAAAAAGAACACAGCAGAGCTCAGCTCCTACTGAACCACCAAGCTGTCCCTTCTCAGTTACCCTCTGGATGTCATTCAGTCCTACATACTTTTTCCACTGTCATTTTATTTTTATCATTAGTTGCTACCACACTCAGTGAGTGTGCACAAATGGTTGCTAAGAACTCTGGTATGTGACACTCACCAGGATACAATATTCTACAAGAAAAAATTAAAGGTGTCCATTATAAAATATAATGTTCATAAGTCATTGTCATAGGCTGAAAACACAGATCCCCAACACAGCTTGTCTATTAGGTGAAAATAAGACATAACTGATGAGTGTTGCACTGATTAAATGCAAAAAAACTCTCTAGAAATTAATTATGACTGTATTGCCCACTGTGCCTTGATTTTGTAGTTAGGTGAATTTGGGCTGTTTATGAGCTTACGTGAACAGTCCAAGTGTTTTTATTATTCTAGTTAGAATGACAACTTCTATTAGTCTCCTCCACAATTTTAAGTTGTTAGGTATGAAAATAATTAGCACATTATAGCACACATGGAACTTTTTAAAGAACTTTAATTAAATGTTCAGCATAAAAAGGTTTTGTCTTGCCTTGATGTACAGGCTAAACTCCCATTAGCATTAAGAGAACTTCCATGTGTTTGATGAAAAGAAAAACACGACCATGGTTTGTAGGGGGAAAACTTGAAAGTAAGTAAGATCCTTAATTATAAATAGCATTTACAGTAATAGATATTACTGATATTCCAAGGGAAAAAAAAATAGCGGCTCACAGTTCATACAAAGTAAACAAATTATTTTGAATTAATTATTTATATAATAGCAGCTTGTTTCTAATTTCTTAGTTTTTCTGTATTCACATATTTTGTAGTACTCACAGATCTTATCTAGATGGAGTCTGTGTTATGTTTGGTGCTGTATAAATATGTAATGAAATTACTGCCCCAAAGATATTGCAGTATTAATTTTATTTATAACCCAAGCAATCCCTGAAGATGTCTAGAACATTGAGTTCCTACATAAGTAAAGTATTTTCTATTGATTCCTTATAAGCTTCAGTGAAACATTAAATAAACTACTTTTCCTTACTGGATCTGATTGTGTGAGTTAAATACTAACATTTGTCTCTGTTTATTAATTAGCATTACTAATGTGCCCTTGGATAATCATGTATAGAAGGAATAGCATGTACCACTTAGCTCAAGGGTGTATATTATGTGTTAAAAGTTAAAGTTGACAGAACAAATCTAATTATTCTAATTATTAGTTAAATAAGCATTTTGATTCTTGCGATTTTTCAATTCTATCCTGACAGGAAAGGAAAGAACTTTTTTCTCATTTAACTAATAACTAGCTGAGTGGGACTAATTCACAGCTAATTTAAAGAGGAAAGAGAATCGATAGTACATTTTCCAGGATGTAACAAAACAAAATATATTTCTGAACAGAGTATTTCTGAATATTTCTGAACTGCAAAAAATAATTTTCTATAGGAGATGAGTAAAATGATAATTTACTAAGGAATACTTTATTTTTTTTTTGTATCTTATAAAACAGCAATTATTGAGTTTTTCAAATGGAAATGTTTTAATGCTTCTGTGGTTAATGCTGCCATTTTCATGTGTGTATGTTGATTTACATAATCCATAGAAGGACATGAAACCTGGACTCATAATCTATATGAAACAATGCATCTGTTAACAGCACAGCTTACAGCAACAGGAAAGAAAGATATGATTTCACTTTGGGTTTTGTATGGAAGGATTGTGTGATGGGTTGATCTCTTTCACGTGGCTTATTAGTTAATATCAAGTGTGTGAGAATGCAAATAAGTGCATTCTAACTAGTAAGCATTGATATACTTGGAGAGTACCTGCATGGATAGGACAGGGGCAGCCTCTGCATCTGAATCAGGTCATGCTCAGAGAAGGAAGGGCTACGTAGTTGTGAAGGACTGGTAGTGCCTAACTGCTAGACTAGATGCAAGCAAAGACAAAGCCTTCAGAGGCCATATCATCCCTTTGTAAAAATATCAGGCCAACAATTGTCAAGTTGTTCCTGTTTATATTTCATAGTCTTCTAGAGAGCTTGATGTCTGTGTATGATCCATGCATGGCTTCAGCTAGCATATTCGATATGCATAATGACCTCATAGTTAAATTGCCCTTTCTGCATTGCAGCTGCTTTGTGCTTCTTGCAGGAATCTGTTGGGCAGCAGTGGCTATAACCTGTTTCTACCTCCTGTGTTTTGCTGACAAGATGGTTGTACTAGGGTGATACTGGTGGCACAGGCCAGCTATTGAGCTGCTGCAATACTCTTTACGCTCTTCCCTGTTTCCCAATGCTCCTTACAGCAAGAGGTTAGCAAATCTTCCCTACTGCGCAAGTCCTATTAAACCAGTAATATAAAACATCTTAAAATCTTTCTTCATGGATTATAGAGCTGGGACAGAACACCAAAGGAAACCCCAGTAACAACAGAAAAGATTTCTTTAGAGCTAGCTGGCAGATCAGTCAGTAATAGGAGCGTGTTTCACTGGATCATTGAAGCCGGGAATCAAGTGGAAAGCCAGGGGGTCTGTCTCTTCTCCCAAGTAATGAATGACAGGACAAGAGGAAACAGGCTCAAGTTCAGCCAGAGGAGGTTTAGTTTGGAGATTAGGGGGAACGTTTTCACTGAGACGGTTGTTAAACACTGGAACAGACTGGCCAGAAAGGTGGTGAGTTCCCATCCCTGGAGATATTAGAAAGACGTGTAGCTGAGCTGCTGAGGGGATACGGTTTAGTGATGGACTTGGCAGTGTGAGGTTAGTGATTTGACTTGATGATGTTAAAGGTCTTTTCCAACAAAAATGATTCTGTGAATGACTTGGACTCATTACTAGACAACTCTGTCCTGTATAAAACCCATTCCTGTTTATTAAAACCTTCCTAGTCCCTTCCATTCTATGAGTCTATGAAAAACAATGGTCCCTAAGATACCTAAAAGACAATTCCCTTTAAAAAATCAGTTTCTAAAATATTTGTATTCACACTCTCTTCCCTGCTGCTGGTTGTTCACCAGAATCAAGATAAGCTGATTTGCCTGATATTTGCTGGAGATGGATGGTAACACATGTGAAGTAAGAAGTTACAGGAAATGTTGCTGCTCTGTAACAGCTATTTTTTGCATGTTGTTTATGCTATTAATCCTCATGCTGATTAATTAAACTGCAAAATTCCTATTGATGCAGTTGTAACTAATGTTTTCCCCTTCAGATATGCACATCTCAGTGAGGTGAGCCTTGGCCGTTTTTTGGGGGGGTCTTATTTCATTGCATAACTCATTTATTTATTTAACGCCTTTTTGGACTTTTTTCTCTCACACTATGAAGATGTTTGTGTTTAAAAAGAGATGTAGATGGTGAATTACAAGTTAAACTGAGCTTCTTTTTAAATGGGCTGAAATAATTGGGATGTAAAGATTTCCTTTCAGTACCATATGGTTAAGGAATCTATATGGCTGTCAGTTTCGGGTGTAGCTATTGAAATCAGAGCTTGCTAGCTGACCTGCTTACAAGAACATGCTCTTAAAAGACAAAACTTCAAAAACTGAATCAGAGGAGGAACAAAAAGGTTTTCAAAAACATTTTTGAAACTGAATTAATGTTCAGAGGCACCACAGAAACCTTTTACACTTTACAAAAAGCACTACTTAAATAAGAGTTGTAAGCGAAACAAGCTGAAATTAAAAACAAATTGGAAAAATGAGTTAAAGAAGAAAACAAAATGGAAGAAAAAATAATTACTGGTGGGGGCAGAAATGAAGACAAAGAATTATCTAGTCTGGATTCTCTAGGATAGCTGATGGAACAAGCAGTGTGATTTTTACCCTCTTCACTAAGTAGCAATTGCAGAGTTAATTAGTTTCCAAGGTTAGGAAGTGGGTGGCATTTACTTTTATAATAATAGGGCTGTCTCTAAAATGGAGGCAGCACAGATCATGCTTGTGTACCTTACCTTTTGAGGCAGGAACAGTAAAGACTCTGTAAATGGGTTTCAACAGAAAGCTAACTAAAACCATTTTGCAGTGTCCCAAGCATATAGTTTGTTCTAATTATGGAATGGCAAATATCAAGTAGAAATGATGCTGTGCTTGGGTGGTGATGGTGACTCAATGTTCACTACTCACTGCAGAGCAGACTGTCAGAAAGCATTTCTTTTGAATCACACTCGGGTGCTACTTTTCTGACTCACTGCATCTTGTAAATGAAGAAAGAAACATGAGCTATATTCATAACTGCCATGTTATTTAATTCCAGCAACGTCTGGAGTATTTGCTCAGTTACTGAGCCCTTTGAAGTGTTAATCCCTTGCTTAGTAGTAATAGTAGTAATGAATTAAAAAGTTACTGGTACTTTAGTTATAACTGTGAGATCAAGTGCCATGTTTGAGCAATAATAACAGCAGCAATGGTAGCAGTTTATTATAATAGGAATGAAATCTCATCTATGGCTCCTTGACGTGGGTTTCAAATAGAGAAGCACATACCCGACATTAAAAGGACTTTTTAGTGGAAGACTTGACATCAACATTATTTTAATCTGGTTCTATTGTAAGTGCTTGGCTAATTGAACATGGAAATACATCACTAGTCACCCAGGGAGCAAACATGAAATGGTTTTCATTTTGAGGAATGCCATTTGTTTCAGTACAAGCATTAGCTTAGGTTTTTCCTAAAGAAACTTGATGGTTATCTCACATCTTTTTTACGTCAGGAAAAGAGTTGTAATTCTGTGGTGGACTTCTGTTACAATGTAATTTAAACTGATCAAATGTAATTTAGACTTTATATCAGAAAAATTTTATTTGTGGCTATCCTGTCAGAGTTTGCTCACACCTGGGGGATGTAGAGCAAGACTCATCACCCACATCAAGCAGAGATATAATCCTGAGCTTCTTCAGAGAATCTGGACTTTTTAATATCAGCTTCCCAATTGTTTTACAGTGTCTTACCTGGAGTAACAGGAACCTTTTTTGCTCTAATTTCAGAAACTACTGATCATTTTACCCCAGAATGGTCAGTGATCTCGTGTGGAAATCCACTTAAACGTGCTTCTGAAAACTGGCCACTTTTAAAGGAAATCTCCTCATTAAGTAATTGTACAGTAACTAGAGGCAGTTGATGGCTGACTTGTATTTGATAGGTATTTCTTTAATCTTTTCTCTTGAGAACCCTATCAGCTCTTCTCAAGAGTTGGGGTTTTTTGGTTTTTGTTTTTCCCACACAAACACTCCCTTAAGTTTTACATAATTATTTTTTGTCTAAACTTTAGAGTATTGTTCATAGCAGCAAATATACTAGTAGACCTCTTTGGAAGAGGTCTTTGTAACAAATCTGTGAGCAATTTATTTCATTTTGTAAATTGAGTATATAGCTAGAAACTGTAGAACAGATGGAAGAAATGCTATTACAGATTTGTAAACAGTGCAATCTAAGACGTAGCTGGTTAGTGCCTGGCAAGATATTGACTATGTTTTTTTTGTCATTTGGGAGATCTTTTGCTAAGGACGAGTGAACTGGGTTTAGAAGTGAGAGAAGAACTGACTTCTTCATAATTATGAAGATTATTCATAATTGCTTTTAAATTGTTTTCTTCTTTTGCCTATTGACCACTACATCCTATGGAAGTTGAGTGTAGTGAATTGGTAGCAGACAGCAATATGCCAGCATATAGACCAAGTCAGAGAATGGAGTTATTTAGCAGAGCTCTGTTTACTCCAACTGAGGGTGCAAATCTTTGGTCCGTTTTCTGTTTGCTTTTTTTATTCCTCTGGTTGTGAAATTGGTTCCAGACTGAACGTTTCAGAGGATGATCCTTTGAGCTATGGACGGTTGTGATTGGTTTGTGAGGTTTTTAGTTTTGTTTTCCAGTAGTTTAAGATAAATGAATTTAAATATAGGTCATGAATATACATACATATATATATAACATCCATTGCTATTTGTCTTTTTTTAAAAAATACACTGGCAGTTGTGTTTCAGCCCAAGACCAGCCCAGCACGCTGAGCAGAACCTGGAAGGTAATACAAATTCTTCTTAAATTAGTTTTAATCTTATTTAGACTGAAGGCACATTTTAAAAGTTCTCTTTAACTTTGGAAACTGATTCTGCCCAGTTCTTAAGCAGTAACTTGTCTATACAATGTACTTAGTTTACAATTAGGGCATGTTTTCAGTTTCTAGCTTCCAGGTTCCTTTAGAACAAAAAATTCAATCTTTGTTATTTTTTATCTTTATTATTGATGATCAACAACCATCATGGCCCTGTTTAGCTGTGGAGCTACATTGTCTTCTGGTCTCAGCACCTCATCAATCTATTCTCTTTAATGAAAAAACACAGATGAAATTAGCAGGGATTTAGGAAAACTATTTATACAGATCACACATGCAGACACAAAGCAGCTAGCTCTCAGCAACGTTGGTTATACAGACATAAAGGCAATAATATGTAGCAGCAATCAGCAATTTCAGACTAATCAAGCAAATATGACAGGTAGGGAGTTGATCGCAATTCCTAACAAATGCAGGGGAAGGTTAACAATGATTTTGATGGTGGTGAATCAGAGCAGAGAGTAAGTTCTCTATATATGAGCGAGTAACTTTTTAGGATTTTGGTTTCTAGAGTCTCAACCATTAATTGTATCCTAATGTAGTGTTTTGAAACAATATACTGTATGCTATCACCTTACCAAGCACAGCATTTCACAGTGCTGTGTAGTGTTTTGTCTAAGATAAAGTTGTGGTGTATTTGTTGTGTATTTTGATGTTGCAATGATGTGTAGTTAGCAGTACTTTCAGTGCATTGTTTATCTGTTGTGCTTATGATTATTCTACTGAAAAGAACAATAAACAAAGCCACAAAAGACATTTAATGAGGGCACGACAATATGATGACAGGCTGGAGGCTACTAATATAGAATGCCTGAAGAACTAGGTTGACATGTGGTAGCTAAACACACCGCTGGTCAAGGGCATTTGTGGATGTGCGACCTGCCAGTTCTAATGGTTTTCAAAATCAGTTGTATACCTTAAGTGAATATGTGCTTGTGGATGAAAACTGTTCTTCCTGGACAACTAGAAAAAAAGCTGCAGTTCACTTAAAAAAACAGCCCTGATTTTTTTATGTGTCGTTTCAAGACCATAGAACTGTGAAAACGTTCCACTGACTGTTAAATATGCTGTAGGTACCAAAGATGCAGAGCGATGGGGGGTTTTCTGTTCTAGACTCTTAACAGTAGTCTGGATATTTACTGTATAACCTGAAATCTCTTCCTCCTTGGGATGGAATTTCTTCATGTAAAAACGAAGATGTGGCAGATAGAGAAGAAATTCAGAGCAGGAGAAGTGGTTGTTGTTTATGGTTTCCTTTAGGAGTTAGTTTTTACAGTGTGACTTGAAAACATGCTCAAAAATTGTTCTAGATCTTACATTATAAGAAAGTGAAGTTTTAGTTTTGGTTCTGACACTGTTTAGGATAGAGGTTAAAGTTGCACTGGTGTATTATTAGCTTTATTTTCTGAGGAAAGTGGTTTGATTTTCAGTTTATAACAGCGAATAATTGAGTACTGAGACATCTCTGCTGCTGCCTTCTCTGTACACCACCTCTGTCCTCTGCTCAACACTCAGTGCCTCTGGTCTCCCTCACCTCTGTTCTAGGGCTGCTCTTCCTCTTCCTGCCTGAGAGGCAATATTGACAACGCAGAAAGCCATACTGAGCCTCCTTTGTGCTATGGAAAGTCGTTTTGATGCCTCTGCACTTCACAACCTACATCTGGTTCTGAGAACACCATCTAGATAGAGAATGGGCTCTGCATCCAAATAGGTCACATTCACAAAGTTCTACTGTTTTTTTGCTAAATACCATTGCCAATTATTTATAGTGGTTTTATATGGATAATCTTAAGACAATAGAAGGGACTGGAGCAGCAAACCTGGATTCAGATTGCTGAAATCTAAGACTTTGCACTGTTTCAAGGAAAACATATTGCTTTCAAAAAGTAGATAATCTTGCCTATTAGATTTTTTTCCAAGGGGAAAAAATATCTTCTTTCCAACTTCAGTTGTGGTGCAGGGTTGATTATAGCTTTTGGAATATAGATAATTTTGATTTTTTTGTCAGAGATTTGCCTTTCTTTATTCTTCAGTTCATTACAGTACCATACTTTTATTTGCAAATAAAGAGCAATGATCTCTGTATTGTGTGAAATCTGTTCACTTCTAGTCATTTTGGTACTTTACTTGTCATCTGTGTTTTGTAGTAGTTCCCTTCCTGGGCAATTAAGACTTCTTATTATGGAAAATAAAATGTACTTCACCTTTGCACTGCTAGATGCTTTAACATAGTAAATTACACTAACCTTTAGGTAATTTAGACAAATGCAAATCAGTAGTCAGATCAAGGTGAACAATAAATACCAGCAATCTGCATTGTTGTTCATGGTAATATTGGCAAATTATCCTTTTATATTCCGTAGGTCATAATCACTAGAAAGCTAAAGAAACTCAAATATGTTTTTGATGTTTATAAGGCTGAAAGATGTTTATATCTTCACATTGTATAGTCTCAAAGGGCCAAAGTTAGAGTGGTATTTCCTAATATTCATTAGTACTGAATGGCTCGATGTCACTCACGTTATCAGGCTATTTTTTTCCCCTCATTTCTTCTTACTCCTCACTGTATTCAGCTATTAACTTTCTATATTGGCTTTCAGAATCCAGGCTTAGTCTGTGCCTATAGCACTGGAAAGACTACTCAGCAGGCACAATACCACTCATAGGGACTCATTAATTATGATTGATGATGGGTCTCCTAAGTAAGCTGAAGTTACAGAGAAGTTCTTCAGTGATTTATATGCTTTTTGAAAGACAACTACATAGGCCTAGGAGAAGTGACAGGCAATAAAATGCTAAGTGTGGCATACTGAAAATGGCTAGGTAAATGATACACGAATATGTTTTGATCTCTGCTCACGTTGTTTGTTTTTGCGAGGAACAGACATGGTATTTAAAAAGGTATTTACTTGCTAAGTGTATGTCTCTTCATGCTGTGCTATAGGGTCATAAACTAGAATTTTTTGATCCAGCCACCTGTGGCTTGGAGACAAAACAGCAAAGATGAACTGGCTGAGATTCAGATGTAGATGTCTCTTGATTCTTCTACCTTGAAAAATTCCCAGACTACTCAATCAAAGAAACTTTGCAGTGCTATGCATTCTGTTTGGCTGTGAAAAGGGAAAATATTTCCACAGCATGTAAAACCCCATGTGTGGTAGGTGTCCAGAAGATCTCAGACTGTAACGCGAGGGGTGAAGAGGAAGTGAAAGGGCTGGCACGGGGCAGAGCGAGAGGAGGTGCTTATGCCAGCAGATATAAGGGCATAACATAAACAATAAAGGGGAAACTGAGCATCATCCTTACCGTGTATGCAGTGACCCATTCCCCTCAGCGATTGGTGAGCTGGGAGATCAGTCTGGACTGCCAGGTAGTGTTTCCAGCAGTGGCAATACCCACGGATGTAATTCAGTCTGTAATTTTTATGTTCAGCTGCTCTGACTTCAGCTGTGGTTTCCCTCACTGAAATCTTCATTAAAAGAGCACCAATGCTAACAAAAACATAAAGAAAAAAGGAAAGAAACTGAAGGACCCATTAGAGTAGGGTGCCATTTTCTGCTCTTTAGAAAGGAAAACTAAGATTTTACAAACTTTTTGGAGTTTTGTGTAGCTGCTTGCTCTGTTCATGACTCACTACTTGTATTGCCCAGTATATTCAAATATTGAGGAATGGCAGGCCTTACAGTGGTATTTTGATACTCAGCGGTAAGCAGGGGTTTTGTGTGATAGCAAGCACAGGTTGTCTTTCTGGGCAATTCATCATATCAGTACCTTATAGAGGAATATTAAAACATGACCAGAGTGTGTATCACATCAGAAACAGTAAATAAGCATCATGATAAACTTTTGAACAACTCACACAAAATACTTGCCAAGTCATTGTTAATAATAACTAAAATTAATAAAGCTGATGATATACAGAAAATGCAATGATAATTTATGTAACTAACAAATTTGTAACATTATCTCTCCTGCATTTATTTCTGTTAGGAGGATTTATTTTATACTTCTGCATAAGTCATTTGCTTGAACTTATAGCACATTACCTCACCTTAATTGTGGAACATAAGAGACGGACATAGACAGATAAGGAATTTCTTGCATCAAACGGAATTGTGGGCTATGCTACAGCCTGTGTTCAGTGTTCACTTTGACATTCCCTGCAGTGGACAGAGGAAATATTTTGAACGTTGGAATGTCCAGAGTTTCAGACAGTGTAACATCTTCCTCTCACTTGGGGTTGTCTCTAAGCAACTCACAGCCTGCAGAACTGCAACACAGTCACATCTCTGTCCCCCATCTTCAATATTTCTTTCCACAAATCTATTAGCATTTTGATTTGAACAGGATGTGCTGCAGTAGACTTAGGAGATCCTGCATAATTCACTTTTCTTCATGTGTGGTGTGTTTTTGAGAGAATTCTTCTCTCATGTTCAGTTTTTGAGAGGGCAACAATTCTATGTTTGTGTGCTGTTCCAAAACATCAAGAAAGCAACGTTTTCAGTTGTATGTAATATAAATATTTCTTTTCTAAAATTGTAGTGCCTCAAGTGGTTCTTGTTATGGGAATATTTTCTTCTAGTCTTATGTCCATTTCCTTCATAATAAAAACATGCTGGTAAGAACCTATTCCCTCAGAGGAGAAAATGTCAGCAGCTCAGTGAGTTTTCCTGTAATGCTGGGGTTTGGGTTGAGGTTTTTTTTTTTTTTGTGAAAGTGTTCAGATATTGTGGTAACAGGTTAAAACCCTTAAGAGATATTAAAATTATATCAAGTTGATGTAGGAGTATTGTACAGCATGTTCTTTTTTTTTTTTTTCCTTGTGCATAGCTTCACTGTAGAAGAAACATTTTTCCAGTCTAGGATCTGTTACTGACACATGTTGCTTAGCAAACATCTGTGGCACTCAAACATGTTTCACTCTGAGGCTGACAGTGCTGGAAGAGAAAGCACAGGGAAGAATATGATTGTGGGTTCAGTCAAATTACCAAGATTAAGAAAAGGGTGATTGAGGGAAAGATGAAAGGGAAATCAAGTAGCGGATCTTTACAAAGAGTTATGGATAGAAATTGCAGTGTTCCAACATGGCTTCACCGCTGCTTTAACACGGGCAGCAGCACAGTGCTGAGGAGAGAAGCCTGAAGACCTTGGCACTGGGTGTGCTGCTATGTGTATCTGTCAATACTCTCCTTGGTACCCAGGCTACAGGTTTTAATACCTTTGAGCCAAAGACAGTTGGGGCCAGAGCTATGGCTCTCATCACCTCTCGTAACTCTGTTTCACAGGATGATGGCATTTGCTAATTTGCCAACATCAGGCTGAAGGAATGCCTCTGTTTCCCAGGAAAGCATGCACAAATCATTTTCCTAGCACTTGTTTAGGGTGATTTTGTCCCTCAGATTGTAAAATTTTCAGTTTTCTTTTAGTACCCAAAGAATGACCCAGTTCTCTCTCACCCCTGCCCTGTCCCACTGTGTGGTGCTTCTGACTTTAATGACTATACTATTATTTTAATCGTGTTTGATGTCTTTCATCAGGGTTATGTTGATATTGATGAGACTTTGTCTTGTTAATATAGTCTAATGGTACTTTGGCAACAGAGCTTTATGGTAATAACAGTTGGGCTGGGAATTTCTGAGAAGAAAAGGAAAATTATACTTTGCTGGTCTTTCTTAGAGAGTTCTCTGGAGGATTTTGCTCTGGGTCGTCTTCTTGCATGACCATTATAGCTCCACCGATCTCACTTGTGCTGCTCTGACTTGCATCACCTAGAAAAGGGGCTTGCTTAGTACAAAGTTTTTACCAGAAGGTAGTTTAATCCTTTATGAGAGTAAAACCTCACTAGTCTTGCATTTAAATCAATATTTATGTTGAAATATAATACACAAATGGAAGTAGACATAAATGCAAATGTACCTCATCTCCTCAGAATTGTATACTCTGTCAATAAAATCTCATAATTGTGTTGCATTTAATGGCCATGATCACACTTGGGTTTCTTTCTCTTTATAAGTATGCTTGACAACCTGATTGAATAATGGGGAGATTTGATTTAACTGCTGTTTCAATGCTGCATTCAGAACTAGGTACAGATTGTTTGCCAGGCTGGAACACGTTAGCTGAAATTTTCATATAATTTTTGTTAAATCAAGCATTTAGTTTTAGCTTGAGAAGCAGCTAACAAATTGTGTGCTGTTGTTCAGTGAAATAAAAGTGGGAGAAAGGATATGTGAAGTAGTATTCCTTTTAAATTCTCTTTCACGTTGAAACTGAATGTACACAGATAGATATGTTTTTCCTGAATAAAATGTATCAGCGATACCTTTAAACATGTGGATTTTCATTACCCTCATGGTGATGCTGACAGGAGGTCTGCTGACAAAACAGTGGACTGCTCAGTTACTAGCAGTAGAATTCACTTCTACACATGTTTGCAGCTTGTATGGAGAAAGAAACTATTATAACCAAAGGTAGTGGAAGGCAGAGAGCTAATGGCTGTCTCTGCTCCTCACCATAAGTACTGAAGGTGTGCATTAATGTGCTATTTGCTGAGAAAAGTTCTCTCCTTACATAAAACAATGGGAATTTTGAATTAACTTCACTAGAGTTTGGTTTGTTGACTCCTCTCTTTGGAAACTTTCTTTTCTTTTTCTGTCGTTTTAGAAATTCTTGAAGGAAAAGTTTGTATGTGAAACAGAAATGATGTAAATTTTGAATAACTAATACAGCACAGTTCTCTCTAACTGCAGACTAGAATTTCAATGCTAATACCTTTGAATATAATGATCTTCTGTCTGCTATTTTGCTCTCAAGTTCATGCTTAGTTCCAGGTATCCAGTAGGGCAGAAAAATAACTTATCAGCATTCATTAGATACACGAAACTCACTGGAATATTTCCTCTTGCCTGTGAAAGTTGATTTCTAAACTAGGGGAGGATACATGAAAAGGGAGAAGGGAAAACAGATTCGAAATTGGATAAGGAGCCTTTCACATAGGAGTTATTAGTTATCAAAAGCTATTCTTACATGATGGCTTACTGGTATTCTAAATCTAATACCATATGTGGATGCTCTCATCATTGCTTCTTAATGATTTAACATTAGTCACATCTCTTACCTTTAAAACAGCTACCTCTGCTGAGACTTGACTTTCTTAGTTGAGGTTTTTGGTGGGGTTTTTTGTCAAACAAAAGAAACATAGTTTTTCAGGACTACATAAGTAAAAATTAGACCCCTTTGCTTCATAAGGCTTATGAGGAGGGCTAAATTGCAGAGGACAGAAAACCCCTCAAGAAAGAGGGTGATCAGAGTCTCTCCCAGGCTTTTTGCCTATAGTACCTAGTGTCAGTGACACATCAATGTCCATAAGCACAGGCGGAGGTGCCACCTCTCCTCTCATTCTCAACTTGTTTAATGGCACAGCTTTTTTTCACCTAGACTGATGTAGATTTAGTTGCTCTGAATCAAAATGGATTTTTTCATTGTGGTCTCAGCAGCAGGAGCTCAATGGTTTTTTACTCATTTTCCTCAAAAGAGCACCAAGCGAAAAGTAGATTGAGCAATTGCAGCTGCCTGAAACTAATGATTGTTTAGAACCAGAGTGACTGAAAAAATGAAAAGCAGATGCCAGAACTAGGTCAGACCTGATTTCAGTTTTAGACCTTGATCCACACTTTCTTAAAAGTTGAAAACAAGAATTTTGTGTGCAAGGATTCCTTCTAAGAAGTATGGAGAGGTTGTTATTATAAAGGTGTAATATCTTGCAGATATCCAGAGAGTTATGTTTACATCTTCTATAAAAAATCTCAAGTCTTTCCCTTGACAAATAAACAGCTGAAATAACACCCTGACCTCTAAACACCCCACACTCTCCTATCTTTAAAGAAAGCATACTGTTTTGCAGGATACTACTTCAGTAACAGTTAAACAAGCTTCTCTGTGTTGATCTGGTTATGAAAGCAAACACTAAGATGGCCTTGTTACCTTAATATATTAATTTAGTGTGTGAATTCAGTTAACAATGTCCTAAAGAGGCAGGGAAAGCTCGCTCTCCTTTCTAGGTTACAGATGTAAAGAGTTGAAGATAAAAGACTGGAATCTGATTTTTTGTTCTTGCCATACTCAAGTCAGAGTAGAAGACTTCTCAATATGCCATGGACTCGTGGTTCACTCTCTCTGGACTTCTGAAATACCAATTTTTTGTAAGGGATTTCACAGGTCTGAAGTTTTTAGAGACCTCTGGACCTCAGAAGTCAAATACAAAAGTCTCCATGTTCCTCCTTACTGCTAAAGTGACTTTCTAAACTGCTCTTTCTCTGAACTGAAAACTTCTTCATGTCCATATTGTAAATGTCATCAATCTGACATGTGGTGTTCGCTCCAAAGATAAATTCTTTAATTTGAACCAATTATCATCATAAGATTTTTTAAGTATCATAAATAAATTTGAAGCTGCTTACTTACAGGTGCTTTTCATGTGAGAAAGCCTCTGAATTTTAAGCAGCTATATCTTCACAAAGATATTTAAGAATTTTAAAAGTATTTGGACCTGCTGGACTAAAAAGGACATTAAAGGGTGTGAAAGGGTGTTTTGAGCAATTTTAGAAAGGGACTCGGAGCCCTGTCCTCTGATTTTCCATGTGTACAAAGGAAAGTGTAGTGAAGGAATATTATGTTTGAAGGACAACCTCAGTTTACAGTAGCCCAAGTCTAGCACTGTTCTCTGCTGTGGATTCGTTCCTACTTCTTATTCTTGCAAAATATATTACTGTAACAACATGTTTGACTTGAACATATAAAAATATATTTGTTTCGTCTATAAAAGTTTTCCTTGATGCTTTAAAAGTTTCATTTATGTGGTTTTTTATGCATCTGAGCAGAACAAAATGAAACATCAGAATATTTTTACTTTAATGGTAAACAATTTGGATATTCTTATGAGTTTTCTATAAAAATAAGCACAAGGAATGATCATACAATTTTCACATTAAAAAGAATCTTCAGTTTTCTTTGAGTACATATAACCTCTGTAGGGCACATTCATTCTGTTTCCATGGCTCCAGTGCCTTGTATTTAGAGGGATTATTTAAAGGGAAAAATCCCATTTGAAGGGTTTTCTGATGTCAGGGATCATTGTCTAGTTAACTTGTTATTGAAAGCTTGGAGCATACTCAGGAACTTGGGTCTAAATGAAGTAAGAGAATTAGAATTATTTTACTGTAGTGATTCACAACATAACCGATTGTACTTTCATTGTTATTTTCCACTGATACATTTGTGGGTGCTTTTAGCAGAAAAAAAAAATATATGTTCTGATACAATAAAGCCTAAATGATTGAGATACTAACTACAAAGATTTGCATTTTGATCTAGTTAATGCACATAAAGTGAAAATAATAGTGAATATAAAAGAAAATATAACTGGGTTTACATTCATAATGATTTTGAAATACAGATGATGAGACCAAAGAATCTATATCAACAAATCTGTGTCTAACCAGGTCTCGAAAGGTAAGAGAACAAACTTCTGAAAAAAGGAATGAAGAGCAAGACAAAGAGCCCACAGCTGTTTGATCCAGTATTAAATACATTTCCAATTACAGCATCTCTATTTAGGAAAATTTAAACCTCCTTAGCAGGGTACTTGGCTTACCTCCATTATCCATTCATGTTATATATGTCTTTACAGTTTACAGTAGCAGCAGCAAGTGTGGGATGTTTTAGGACACTGAAGTATCTGTTGCCATGAGGGAGACACACATTTACTCAACAGAGAATGAAGTGCTGTATAAGTTCTTTGAGGTTTGATTTCTTTGTTCTTTTTATTTTTAGCTTTGGAATCTCTTTTATTGCTTTTTGTAGAGTTGTTTGTGTTGTTAATTCACTGTTCTTAAATAATAGTTCAAGAAGTGTCTCCTCTTAATCATAATCCAGAAACATAATCCATATTACATGATTCCTTTTACCTGTTTGCCTACTGTTTAAATTGATGTGAGGAAAACTCCATTCCCTTACTGAAGGTGCTTCTTGATGTATCAAAATCACACCTGAGATATTGATGACTGACCAAAGAAATGAGCAAGGAATGTATAAAGCATCTGCCTACTTGCCCTTCTGAGTATACCTTGAAGCTATGGATTTGACTGACTGAATGTTATCAGCTAGAGGGATTCCCATGTCTTTGTTTCCACTCTTGATAGCTTTTTATTAATTGTCTCTTATTGTTCTTACCTACATTCATAATATAAACAATCTAGAAAAAGATACACATTTTTTGTCTGGAACTCTACTATGTTTATTTTCATTGCATGTTGACTGGAGCTTTTCAATCAGCTGTCCATAAAATTACCGTTCCATGCCTAGATGTATTGATTCTAAATCTCCTAACAATTTGAACATTATTGTATATTGAGAATCCCACTCTTGTTTTTTTTGGGGAAATGTCAGAAGAAAGTTGAGGATTCTTTGGTCCTGCCAGGAGATTTCTCAAGTCTTTACTTTCTGAAGATGTGCGATTAATTGTTAGCCTTTGAAACTGAAGTTCTGCAAATTGCAGACTAGAAGTGTGTGTTTAAAAAGCATAAAGCAGAAACAAAACTCAATGAGCCTGCTCTAGCAGAGAAAAACACCCTTGTGATTGTGCCACCAATCTATCCAGGGATCTGTAAAAATAAGATGTGTTGGTAAACAGGAGTCTAACTTAATCATACATTTAGGACTCTTGAACTGAAATTTGTTGAAGAATCACTGAGCTGCAGTGAGCAGAATGATGATATTTCCATATTACCACTGGAAACTTTGTGTGACTAAGCCGAGAATCTTTGCAAGGTGAGACTTTCCAGAAGTACCAAACGAAGACATTTAAGTGACTCTGAAAACTACTCAGTACTTTTGTAAAAACTCATCTAGGTGTTTAACATTGCTTAATCAGTCATTACAATAAACAAAATACCACAAAAGTGTAGCATGTAAACGTAAACTGCACTTGTAGACAGTCCTGTCTGTTACACTGTGTATCTTCTCATTAGCTGCAGGTTAGAGCAAGACTTCATCTAAAACCTTCTTATTTAGTTGCACTGAATTTCTCCTTTCATGGTGCAACTGAATAGTCAAGACATACAGGAGAGATATTATATGTGATGCCTTCATCCTATGCCATTAGGCTGAAGTTTTATGCCTAATCTAAACCTGAGATACTTGAATGGCTTTAAAAAAATGTTACTCTGTGGTCCTTGCCTTTTCCCACTTTTTGTTTTTCACTTTTTACTTTGCTTTCTGGTAATCATTTCCACTTCAGCTTGCTGTTTGCACCTCTGTGGCTGCTGAAGAGTGGGATCCATTTTCCCAGAGCTCACAAGACTTGCAGGAACAAAGCCAATGTCCCAGGGCACTGCTGCAAAAATACGGACGTACTCTCAGTAGAAATAAAACAAAAAAAAACCACAACAAAAAAGAGATCAAGGATTTCTGGTAGAGGAATCAATGTAAATATGAACAACTTCCAGAAACTGTGAAATGTTTAAAAAGGGGTAGATTTTTTGGCTGTGTGAGAGTATAGATTTGGAACAGAGAGGTGGAGGTGTATTTATCATTTTATTTTATTAATAAAATCTTTCAGGGCATCACACACCAGATCTGGTCTTCCTTACCCTGATTTGTTCACATAAATGGGAGAGTTAACACAGACCTTAAAGATGCTGCTGCTCTCCATCTTGCATCATGTTTGAAACCCAAAAGCTTCACAGTAAAAGTGGGAAAGTACCACCTGTTTCCTGTAGCTGGTCCATGTTAAATGTAACACTTTCGTGTTCCTAAGATGAATTAGTGAGACCTGTGTCTTCCAGTTGTGATACTCTTTGCATCAATTCCTCCTTCATAGAAGCTCTGGTGGCTACTTAATAATGGGCAACGAGAGAAAAATTCAAACGAGAAAGTATCAAAAAATTTAATCTATTTAGCTATTTTTTTTCTCTCTTTTGTGTGCCACCAAACAACCCCTTTCTCCATGAAGCTATTGTGTAGGGGTGAAATTTAATATCTGATATGAGATCAAGCATTGGTAATCTTATGACAGCACAGGAGATTAGGAACAATGAAGAGATTAATTTGATGAAGTTTGTTTATATCTCCTCTAAAACCTTTTCTGGGAAATTCTAAAGGTTTTATTGTAATATATGATTAAATTCCAATATATTTCCCACAGGGCTCCTACCTCATATTTTCTGCTTACTTAAATAACATGTGTTTTATATAATGGACGTATTTCCATTTTTCTTCAGTCTAAAATGTTTCTGTTGTGTTACCACTGCAGAGAGCAAACTTACTTTGAAAAAAATAAGGCTACCTTTGCCTGCACATACTGCTGTATAATTTGACTTTCTGAATTTTTTAATTTATTATGAAGAAATGGAGAATGCTGTGACACTTAGTCCTCAAAACCCTCCTGTATCATCACTCCAAATGTAAACAAGAGCTCAGCAGCACTGAACTCTTACATAGTGCTATATATAGTGCTGCTATATCAGCACTACTGATCTACAGTACCCACAGATGGATGATAGTATCCACCGCATACACATTGCTTTGGCGTGTCAAGACCTCTCCCTGTATTGTGTTCATATGGCTGTATCTCCACAATGTCTGAGCTGTCCTACGTGTGAGCTGTATCTAACCTTTGAGCACGCAACTGTGTAAGTGTTTTCAGATGAGATAACTGGAGGTAATACTCCACTGTTGGATTTTATCTGATGTTATTTCTTAGAAAGATATTTGAGTAATCAATGAAAAGAAGATAATTTTATAAAATTCCATTGCCCTTAAAGTAGGTCTAATTTACCTAGAAAATACTTATTGATGGCAGCTGCAGTATAACTTAACACCACCAATTAGATACCTGTTTCTGTGGGTTGTCTTGAAAAACTACATTCAGTAACAAATAATTCCAAAATATGCATCTGGCAGTGCATTCAATTTGATTTCTGCACTGATTTCTTTGATGTGACATGAGGGGAAACAAATTAAAAACCAAAACCCAAATCCCACAGTTTACTTTCACTTTCGATGATTTCCATCAATGGGAAAATGCTGTGGCCAGTGGCAGTAAATGAATGTTCTAAGTCAAGTGAAGTGGGGAACAGGATGTGACATTAATTAAATTCATGAATTTTAAAAGAATGGGTTGATTCAAACATCAATTTGCAGAATGACATAGCAAGAGAGGCTGAAAGCACTTCCCTGAAGGGGTGCATAAACATTCAATGGAGACTGCCACTGTGCCTACTAGAGAAAAAGAAAGTAAGGGGGAGGACGGGTGGAGGGGAGTAATAGTGGTGTAATAGATGTTAAATGAAGTGTGACTTTCATGTGGCTGTGGCCTCTGGTCCTTTAGTGTTTGAGTGCAATATGTTTTTCTAGATGACAAATGTTAGAAAATTGTTTATTGCCCAGGGTGTTTTAGGTGCCAAAAGGCTTGCAAATGAAAGATGGCAAAGAAAACATCAGAGTGAACATGAAACCATTAAAGGAATGTCAGTCCGTGCGTGCAAGTACAGAAATAAAACAAAAATTATGTTAATGTCTTCCTCATTATTTTCCCTGGAAATAGACCTTTACTCATCTCTCCCTACTTCTTTATGCTTTAATTAAATGTGTTAAAATAAATAAAAAAGCCATAAGCATGTGTTATGATTAATGATATTTTAAATGCCATTTCTTCAACAGCAATGAGAACTGAATTGCTAGGATGTTTTCAATGAGGCCACAGTCCTCCTTCACCAGTTCTAGTGCAAAAGGGCTGCTGCACTGATTCCCCATGTTGATTAAATGATTGCTGTAGCATTTTCTAGGGGATGACTGGTGGTGGGGGGTGAATAGCTTTCTTTTAAATAAAAAGACAAAAAAATGGCAGCTACCAGTGTTTCAGAAAACAGTATTTTGTGGGACATTTTCTAATATCTAAATTAATAGAGACAAGTAAATAATCTATGAGAATTATATAAAATAAATAGATAAAGAAGTTTTCATCTATATCAAGGTCAACACTAATATCGATATTTCTAAGTTATCTGCTCTCTGCTGCAATGTGTCTTCTGGGTTTAGGATTCTATAAAATAAGATTATAAACATTTTATAAAGTAAATTGACCCAGTTTTATTATAGATATATTTAACGTATATGTTTTAGAAATTGTATAATTTCTGTATATATAATATATATTTTATGTTATTTTCATTATTATATAGGTTTTTTAAAACCTCCAATTCTTGCACCTAGATTCTCTGTAACTCTCAAGGTTAAAAGCTTTTGTATAAAAACGTAAGACATGGCATCTTATATTCATATTATTTGAAAAGAAGAAAAGAGAAGGAGCCATTTGAACTGCTGGTGAACTACTTATTGTAACTCTTAACAACTTTTCTGGGAGTCTATTAGCACTTGCATTGTCCCCAACAGGGTGTGCTACCTGCTGTGTTATGACTTCATTATAAATTCTCATTGACTTAAATTCAGAGTCAGAATGCAGCTGGTTTGTTCCTTATTTAACTGTTTAACCATTAACAGCCACAGCTCTCACTTATCCTGTCTCAGTATACAACAGTGAATGCATTCAGTAACACTCTGAGAAATCTCCATTAACGTGCATTAGGATCATTAACATGGCACAACAAGTTTAATTAATAAAGTTGAGAACAGCTAATAAATTTAAACGTTTTTAATGTCAATTAAAATCTGCATAGATACCATGACATTCATTTAAAATGAAGCATATAGATACAGAGATAGTCATGCATGCCACTTATTACTATGATGCATTGTTAATTTGTAGGAACTGAAAGCCTAATTACTTCTATCTTTGTAATTGATGAACTTTGTATGTGCTTCTTTATCATAGAAATTAACGTACAACAAAATTTCCTCTTGTTTATTGTCACTTCTGAAATAAAAGAATACTAGTTAAATATGCAGAAATGTACGGTATTGAAAGTTTCAGTATTGGATTTACAGTCTTTCATAAGCTTGTCTCCAGCACAGGTATTTCAGTTTATGGTAATTAGTCCATTACCTAATTACCAGTTATTAAACATGCAATAAAACTAATTTGTCATTGGGAAATATGTTCCCTGACCATAGGTTCTATGTTTGAGACATGGAGTAGCTCATGGCATTACATCATCCTCTAGTAGCTGAGCTACTTCGTAAAACACACAGCCAAGGTTATATTAATATTTAAATATTAATTTCTCTGCATCTATGGCCTTATTGACATTTCTTTCTTTACTACCTCTCAAGTACACTGATGGTAGGAAAGCTGCTTTCCATTCCTATTGCAGTCATTTTCTCAGAGTCTTGTAAATTCAGAAGCACAGACCAAGTTAATCTGATGGTAGCACGAATAGTAAAGCTCTCATCTCTTGATACTGTGGCCATGGAATACAATTCAGATTAGCTTATTGGTGTGAGTGGTCTCTAAATTTATATTTTTTTATTTTACTGTTAGATCACTGCTGTGGATTTTTAAAATGTATTTATATATTTTGAGCCAAATCTTTGCTCTGTTCTTTGAGGTTTTGGTGCCGGAACAAATGAACCATTTACTGGAGACGTCACCGTCTTTCCTGATAACTGTATGGTGCAAAGGGTCTTGGCACTGTGCTGGTAGTGGATGAGGGAAAGGCTGTGGATGTGTTCTTCATGGACTTCAGTAAGGCCTTTGGCACAGTTTTCCACACTATCCTCCTGGAGAAACTGGCTGCCCATGGCTTGGATGGGCCTACTCTGTGATGGGTGGAAAACCGTCTGGCCAAGAGAGTCATGGTGAATGGAGTTAAATCCAGTTGGTGCTGGTCACCAGTGGTGTTCCCCAGT
Source organism: Urocolius indicus (assembly GCA_013401255.1). Taxonomy (NCBI): domain Eukaryota; kingdom Metazoa; phylum Chordata; class Aves; order Coliiformes; family Coliidae; genus Urocolius; species Urocolius indicus. The sequence goes on along the minus strand of WBNH01002690.1, from coordinate 365,095 downwards.
GCTGGGTGTTAGAGCTTGTTTTGTTTAACAACTTTTTCAGTGATCTCAATGAGGGGTTTGAGTCCACCCTCAGTAAATTTGCTTGGGGAGTTGTTGTGAGGTGGGAGTTAGTCTTTCTAGTAATGAATGATAGAACATGAGGAAATGGATTCAAGTTGCACCAGAGGAGGTTTAGATTGGACATTAGGAAGAATTTTTTACTGAGCATTGGAATGGGCTGCCAGGGAGGTGGTGGAGTCCCCATCCCTAGAGATATTCAAAAGACATATAGATGAGGTGCTGGAGGATGTGGTTTAGTTTAGTGATGGGTCTGGCAGTGTGAGGTTAGTGGTTGGACTCAATGATCTTAAAGGTCTTTTCCAACTGTAGTGACTCTGTGATTCTGTGACTCTGGGAGTGTTTCAATTTCTCTTGTAATAAAAAATGTAAATAAATAACGTTTCTTATGCTTTTGTGCAAGACTTTGATTAGGTTTCTCTGATGAATAATATGAGAAGTGTCTGTTTTGTCCTTTCTCCTATTCTTTCTGGCCTCCAAAGTGATTGTTCAGAAAATGAGTACCTATGTATTCAGGTTTTAGAATACTCTTGGAAGTTCTGTGCTTTACAGGTAGCAAAACTGATGGTTAGAAATAAAGAACCTTGCTGAGGTAAAAAATGAATCAAATTCATTTTATACATGCGGAGTTTGAGGGTGAAATTATTTCCCATATTCCAGCTAGGCCACATGTCAATGCTGGGACGTGCAGGGTGGACTGCACTAAGGCATGTGGTTTAGGATTGGTTTTGTTGTTGTAATGCATGTTTTTAGACGTGTAAAGATGTTCTTTTGATGAGATGGAGTTTCATTCCTTGTCCTTTCAGTTGCATTATATAATCTGCTTTTCACCTTCACTTATTTATTCCTGTAGTCCAGAAAATCCTTCAATCACAGTCCCTTTTATAGTTTTATCCTTTCTTCAGATGAAAGTGTTTAACTAGAATGTATTTAATTGCTAAAGGTGAGTAATCGAGTTTTAAACAAATCAAGGACTCTGATGACAAAGGGAGGTTTTTCAAAGGCATGTCCCACACATTTTGTGGCTGATGATGTCTCCCTGTAGTTGCATATTACAAGACAATGGTGCAGGATGTTTACCGTTATGGTGCCATTTTCTTGAGTCCTTTAGAGCAATTGAATCAGTTTAGAGTACTCTTTTACAGAAAAATTATTGACTCTTTCTATACCTTAAGTCACTTTTCTCCTCCCAAAGCTGCAAAAGAGAAAGACCTGAGGGCATCAGCTCATTCACAGATGCTGTGAGAGCAAAACTGAGTACTAAAGGAGAAGAAAAATATGTCCTCGTCAGAGGAGGGATGGATTCTGTTTGTTTGGTTGATTTTTAAGACCATCATACAATTCAAAATAATATAACTCTTTATTGTCATTCCAGAATATTAGTCTACACAACTAACAATTTTTTACTGATGATTGTTTCCGTAAATATTGTTTTCAAATCAATGTTAGGCTTCAATATTAATTAATAGTAAGCTTCAACTGTAACTTAGAGGATTTTATTTTCTCTTAACTGATAATTGTGTAGACTAGTGTCAGTTCCAGCCACAACTGCAGATATATGAAGAGGTATGATATAAAGGGAGACATATGATTAGAAACTGTTTTCACTTGGGATATATAACTTCAGGAATATTTATAGAGTGCAACTCATTTATGTGTTGGCATATTGTCATGTACATTATTCTAGCAATCATTAATTGGTGAGTGTTTTAACGCTTTGCCGCACAATGATCATGAAAAGGAATGCTGATCATCATCAAAATGGTGCCTAAAGAGCAGTGAAGGAGCAGAGTCAAATCCCAATTTTTCACCTTGAAGGAATGATAGAACAAGCTTGAGACTATTAAAAATGCAGTACATGCACTTTGCTGATTACCGGAAACTGCATGGCTCTATCATATGCAAATGCATGAGATTTTGCTTGATAAGAGTTTGGCATGTGATCTGATTAGAATTCAGGAAAACCCAGCAGCAGGCAGGAGCCACCAGCTGGAATTGCAGCTGGAATGAAAAATCAGGCTGGCATTGGAGAGAGCGTAATGCAAGGTTGTTCATCTCTGCCATGTGGCTTCTCACTCTAGATTGGTCATAGAGCTGTACAAAATTGTGGCAAATATCATGCACAGAGCTACTCATGAGACGAGTTTCACACTGAGGGCAAATTTTACAGCGTAATACTATATCAGTTCTCAGTGGCATTAAAGTTTTCCTTCCATCTGTTAGTTGAGAGATGATAAAAATAGGGTTCAATATATGGAGCAATCATCCAGCAGGACAAGATAAAATCATAATCCAAGATTAAAGAGTTTTTCATGCAAAATATTCTAGAAATAAGACCTTTAGTGAGATGAGGTATTTATGTTGATTTGCATATTGGACCTTGTCCTAAATATCACTTCTGCTTTAACTGTGAAATACCTAGAAACTAGAAAGTCCAACTGGGAAGAACTGTGAAGCCAAAACCAAACATTTCAAGCATTGCCAAGCAATGATATTGCTGACTTATTGAAAAAAACCAACCAAACACAACAAAAGATTCATTTCAGAAATAAAGTATTAGTATGACCTAAACATCAACATCGAGGCACTTTGGTTAAAAGAACACAGAGGAGGACTCAAGCAAAGGGATTTCAGAGGAAATACGTTGCATGTGAAATAGTGATATGTAATTTGCAAATAAGAACCTCAAATAAGTTAAAATATGATTTTATGCTCAACAGAAAAGCAGAAATGAAAAAAATTGCCCTGTTGGGTAATATTTCAGAATTAGAAGGTTATGAAAAAGGTTGGAACATTGATTCACGTCAGGTCTTGGAGACAGAATTTATAACGTGTCCTGTCTTCATTCATTTTCTTTAAAGTGTTTTTCCTTCAGAGCCTGCAATGTCTGATTTAAAATGCAAACAAGGATCATTTATAAAGGGACAACTCTCCCCAATGCCTGCCAGTGCCCATATGCAACAGCCGTCCCCGTTTTCAGGCAAATATCATTTGGTTTTGGCAAAGGTACACGCTGGCAATGAAAAAGTCTGCCTTAAAAACACTATTCTAAAATTTAATTCTGGCCCACTTGCCATGGCATTGAGGGCCATGTAGTTCCCTGAGTGCAGGTAACTGAATGACTGTGGATACTGCTGATGATAAGAAGTTCATGATAAAAACAACTCTTAGAAAGTAGTAATATGGCTAGTGAGAAGTAGCAAGCTCTACAAACTTCACTCTCACTTCTTGATTTTCAAAGAAAATACAGTGCACTGGATTTTCTTCACCTTTTGTCTTTTTAGCCTGATAGCTACTGCTTCATTCTACTAAAAAGAAAATAAAATTTAAAAAAAAAGGAGGAAAAAAAAGATCTTTGTGAATGCCAGTTCAAGAATAGACTTGTTAGGGTTAAAAACAGCATTTCAGGAAATGTTGAACTTGTTTCATATCATTATGAGATTTATTCTAGTTTAAAGTCAGAAAAAAATCTGTTAATAGCCCCTAATCATCCTGTTAGTTTTCATCTTGGATTAAAATAGAGCTTGAATTTAAAGGAAATGTTTCTGCAACAACTCAGCAGGAAGCCGTAACAGCCTACCTTAGAGTTCCAGGCTTACAGAGAGTAAAGCAGTGAGTAGAGTCTGTTCATGGTGAAAACATGTTCTTTGGGAATTAATTGGAAAGTACATTCGTGGTCCAATAATGAAAAATATTTGGGACTTCACAGCTTCATGTTTTGAAGCCCTGGTAAATGCTGGCTTCATATTCTCTTTCCAAAGCAAAGCAATCTTGCGTTTTTCCGTTAAAACCAGTGGAGGAGTGGTTCTTTACACTTTCTTTGGAAATTGTTATCCGTACAAACTATTGCTCTGTGACACTGAGTGGACTCTATTGATGTTAAGCATGATCCCATGCCTCATCAGTGGGAATCATGTATAGTTACATCAGTGTAACTGAGACTAGGATATAGCCCTGACAGCATGTTTGAATACAGCAGCACAAAACCATGAAACAAATCTATACCTAAAGAGCGTCAGAAGTGTTTCAGCCTCTTCAGTATTAGAGATGATTATAGAAAACCAGGAGACAACATTTTGTGCCACATGCTGTTCTTCCTTTAATCTTGTGTTAATGTTTGTAATACTGACCAACTTAGACACAGTAGAGGTAACCTGTATTTTTCTTCAGAAGATTCTGCAATTCCGACATGTTTTTCAGAGTGAGTAAATGAAACTGATATATCAAAACAATATCTTTGCATCTAATAATGGTGCTAACAACATAAAAAAGGACAACCCCTCCCCCCTAAAAAAGTGTTACAAACTACTATTAAATTTGTTACTTTTAAAAGTGATGTTTAAGTAATCCAAATAGATTGAGAATCAGAAATGTCACTCCCATAAATTCGTGTTAAAATCAAGGAGACTTGTTATATATCTGCCAAACACGTCTATAACCTTTGCAAACCTGAGGTTAAGACACAGGAGATCATCTCTCTGTTTTGGTCAGCTCACATTCTAATATGGAGAGGCTAATGCATAATCTGCACCATCAAAGAGCTACAGACAGATGAGTTTTGATAGCAGGCTGCTTTGGAAATATCTTCCATGCATATATTAAGTGGAATCTAATTTTTAACCTTCTTACACTGCTGAATGTTACAGTGGCAAAAGTGGCAGCCTTTCCTTACTTTGAACAATCAAATCCTTAATGGTAGTATCCATCTGCTAAATAAAGTATGCAAAAGAGAAAGAAAAATGTACTGATTTTTGAATTGAGCTACTTTTAGATTTTGTTTCCCAACACTTGTATGCTTGTAAGTACTTAGTCTCTTGGTACTGTAGGAAAGGAACATAAAATACAAAGGGCTTTTTTCATTTTGCCAGCTCTGCCTTACCTATCAGTCTGCGTTTTGCATGAAAATGGCTACTGTTTCCTTAGCAATACTCCTAGGAAAGCTCTTTCCCTCAGGAATAAGAGAGCATTTAAATACATTTTAAGCCAACTCACATTTTGCTGATTGGAAATTTATCCACGGTAAATGAAGGAGACTATTTGGCCTGGAGGGAAGGACAGAAAAGGGTCTATGTAGGCTGAATGACTGACTGTCATGCAGTTTGTTTCTAGAAATACCTTGTTTGTATATTACTAGGTGTAGTGGGTTTGCATGGCAAGGTTTTGGTATCAGGAGAGCTACAGTGGTAGCTTCTTTAAGAAGCTGCTAGAAGGTTCCCTCTGTCTGAGAGAGCCAACACCAGATGGGTCCAAGACAGACCCACTGCTGGCCAAGGTTGAGAGCCCATCAGCGATGGTGGTAACACCACTGTGATTAACATACTTGAGAAGGGAATGACATGCGTTAACCTGCATTAAACCTGAGTCAGGATGCTATTCCAAAACCCAAATACACAACCTCGTCTTTCCCCAAATCTGCCCTAATTACATGTTAAATATACCTAAGAAATAATGAGTTTGGCACAGCACTAATTCTGTGCAATAAACAAAACAAAAAAAAAAAAAAAAAAAAAAAAAAGAGAGAAGGATCTATTTTCTATAATCTCTATTTTATGGAGAAAGCAAAACCCATCTGCCAGCAGGATGAAATCCCAGAGTATAAAAACAAAGAAGAAATATTTAACCATCCAGTGGATTGCATTGACTTTGATATAGGCCTGAAGAGGAAAAATGTGACGTACTGAAATACTAGAAATTATTAGTACAGTCTAATTGGTAGAATGGTAGTAGAAACTGTTATTACCATGATAGATAATAATCTCTTTCCAGGTCTTGTACATAGTCGATCATATTTGAATTTTTTTTTGGGAGTGTAGATAATTGCATTGGTTACAGTATAGATAATTGTACTGTTCATATGGTAATATAACTTTTCTTGTAGTACTTTCATACAGATACAGTCCATGACAGTATGTAGGAAATTTTGAATATCAAAACATTGTCTGGGTGGGAAAAAAAACAACTTACTGCCATTTTTAGACTCATCTTTAGAAAATATGAAATCAAGGTTTTCTGTTTGTTTGTATGTATAGACTGGATCAAACGTTATTTTGTTGTTTACTAATTTGTTCAAGCTTTTTCTCTGACCTTCTTTTTGCTTAATAATAATAATGGTGCATTCTTTTCTGCAAGCAAAAGAAATTGAAGACCCATCATATCCCTGTTCAGGTCTCACAGTAACACTTTGGATACAGTTTGTAAACTAACTTTTAACATTTACATAACGTTTCTGTATCTTGGATATTTAATATCTAAACCATGATGATATACCCCCATTACTTTTTTCTTCCATTATAAAAGCATAGTGGAAGCAAATGTAAATTTTAAGAAAGTTTATCCTGCAATGAGCTACATAGTTTTAATGTTGTCAGCAAGCTGTCCACTACCTAGCTCAGACAGAGCAAAATGCTCTAATAATTTTAAACTGCATTCTACAGCTTATTCAGTGTGAGTTGTTTTGATATGCTACTTTAAGATTTAATTTACGTGCATGGTATATGGAAGTATGTATAGGTGTACAGGCTTGCTTTCCTCAGTTCGTGGCTGAAAAAAAAAGATAACGAAAATATGGTTGGAAGTAAGAAAAAAGCATTGTTCACGTGTGCTGGATTTGTATTCTTATCTACCTCGGCACCCAAAATTCAGTAATATAGTAATATCAGGTTCTTTATATGTACTGAAATGTCCCCTTCTCTTTATTGTTTATAGTGTGTGCAAATGTATACAGCAATATAATGTAATCACAGAATCACAGCAAAACATGAACAAGTTTCGCAAACTTTCAGCTTTAAAACCCCAAAGAAGTATTCATTTATTTATAATGGGTGCTTTTTCTGCATTTCTTTGTTTAAGTACTTTGTGCTAGACTTTATTTTTGCTTTTGTTGCATAATTCAGCCTTCTAGGTTGTGTTTCCTCTCCATCCACTAGTGAACGTTTTGCCTACTCTGTAAAAGCAAAATGACAAGAAGGACAATCTTCTTTTTGTCATAGCTTAGAGGGAATATAATATTCCCATCTATTTTTTTTTTCCCAGCTCTGTATGAAGACGCTCTGGCCCTGATTTACTGCAGTCAGTAGGCTCTTACGCTTATTCAGCAGAAAACTTGGAAATTAATGAAAAGTTAGAGGCCTCTGTGGTTTGTATCTGGCTGATTGTAGGCAGCAGAAAGGTAAACAGTACCTGTTTGCATAGCACTTCTCATATTTGCATAATAGTAATACAAATAGTGACAGTAACAGCAAAACATGTTGGTTTATGAAATAAAAATTAAATATTCAAAAATACAGTCTGACAAGATACAACTTGCCATCTGCAGTACTTTTCAGTCTAGCTACCTATGCCTAAACACTACATAGCTGTGTTGCATTGACATCAATGGCTTGAAAACAGCTTTGTTGTAGATTATTACTTTGGGAGATATGCTAATAATCAATTGATTTCATCCTGCTTGATCAATATTGAGAATTGTGCACTCAAATACACAATTCATGAAAATAGTACCATCAGAAGGAGCTAATACTATCATTTTTATGACTGCAGGAATGATTTCTTTCATGAGTTGCCTCATGTGTGCATTTGTTCACAAATGTTTACACAGCACAAGGCACGGTGAGAAAAATCTGTCTGTCTACTTTGAGCTGCTACCAAAATGAATGAAATTCAGTCTTGGCATTTCTGACAGTGCAGAATTCAATTCTTTTGTGACGTTTTTATCCCATGATGACCTGCTGTCATTGTTCTTCTAAGACTGACAGCAAAAATGATCTCCTTTGAGAAAATGGCTTGAATGTGTGAAGTCCCTATTTAGACATCCCATGCACCTCTTGAGGCATTTGAAGTGCTCGATTTCTTGTCACAGATGTTTTAAAGGGAACAAACTCTCCACTGCAGTATGTGACAACAGCACTGTGAGAAGGAAATATTAAGCTTTTTAAATTATATGGAAAGGTTTAATTATATAGTTGGCATGTAGAATCTGTGGTGATGAGTGAAACATAAAGAGAGATCGATACTCAGTGTAATTTTACTGTTGATATCCATGCGATGATATACTGCCACTGCAGAATGTCAGTAAAATTATTTGACAATAAGCAAGGCTAATGAATGTGCTGGAATCTGTGTAGCTCAAATTAATACCGTGTCAGGTGCTTCCTAGGATTTGAATTATTCATAACTTTCTAAGAGACAATAGCTTGCTAAAAAACTTTTCGTTCTCAAGATCATTTTTAATTTATTTTTGTCATCAGAACTTTGTAATATGAGCTCAAAGTCAGTAATGAACGCTAAGCTAAGAGCTAGATGAAGACACTTCATAATTGTATTTGGTTCAAACACTCTTTCAGACACAACGTGGTACTAGACTTATTTGACCCTTTTCTGGAAACCTTTTCTTGCTTCACAAAAAAATTGTGATGCAATTCTGTAAAACATGAGAAGGTCAGTTCACAAATTCGAGAAGGACTAATCATATATGTAGTGCTTCTCAGTAGTTCTTTCACAATTCCTGTGGTTTTCACTATTTTTTGTGACTCTTTTAGTTGATAATTTACATCAAAATTTAATATTATGTTAAATTTTAATACTATCTGTACTTTTCTCACTTCTTTATCATACTGCTGGCCAGCATTCTGGTGCTTCTCCTTCGCTTGTATTCTATTTTGTAACAGAACAATTTGAATTGAGTTTATAGTAAATTGATCATACAAATCCTGTTAAAGGAAACTGTTTTTAATCTCATGATCAAGAAAGTAAAAGTTTTGGAGTCATTAAGGGATGGTTCAGTAATGCTGAATGCAGTAATAGTTTGATAAGTTCTTAATCTATGTATTCTCTCCAGGAATACATATATATAGATATATATATATATATATTTATACGTGTTTTAACCATCCAAAAACTGTAATAACTTCCAAAAATGTGTTGTCAATAATGTCACTATGGATATTAGTACAGAGTATTATTTAATCTATTGATCCATGCATTATGGATACATATGGATGGATTAGTTACATTACCTATGTGAAGCGTGTCATATCGGTAAGGCTGTAAGAAACCTTTAGTTATATAGAGAAGGATAAAGCCATCTCTTGACTTAAGGAACTGCACCAATACATCTTTGAGTTTTTCTCTAAAAAGGGTATTTTAAGAGAAGATAGCATGTTAATTCTTCTTTTGCACATCTTTGTATATCTAAGATTGTATACGTGAGTATTTTACTTGAATACATTGATTTTTTTAATTGTGCTTTTCCCTGGTTTTCACTTTTTTTAACAGTTACTCGAATTACAACTATAAGAGGAATGCATTCTCTCTTTTATTTTCCAGTCAGTTTATATGCAGTGTATTTTTTTGCTAGCTGGCAGGTTTAGGTGAAGAAATTTGTAAATAAATGTTTGTCCTTAGTATATTAAACACATAAACAGCAATGTTTGTGATATTTGAGTGTGATTAGCTCTTGAAAAATTCATCAAATGTCCTGAGATCTGCACTGCTTTTTAAAAATTCATAAAAAGTTTTGAAGAGTGAAAATGGTTTGACAAGTAGGAAGGCCACAGAGAAACTGACACATCAAGGGAAGAAGATCAAACAGGAATATAGCAGGCATATTCATACTGTAGGCTGTAGAGCCTGGCTACACTCCAAGGAGGTTGAAAGAACAAGTAGACATGAAATATAGAGAAAGAACAGAGACAGGAATCTCAAGGTGGGGAAATGAAAGACCATTTGACATTCAAAAATGATCTTTCAAACATCTTTGACATGCAGTCAATAAATTTACCTCTGCTTTGCTTATTTAACTAGATGCAAAAGTTTTCTTGCAATGGATATGTACACTGTAAAATGGCTTGTGTTTAGGAAGGAAATGCTCAAGGGATGGGGAAAGGGTCTCAAAATAATTACTGTGGCTTTGATGTGGGGTTGAGTGGGCTCTACGGTGAAGCTATCCCTGATACCTGACAGCTGCAACATGGCCTTGAGTTTCTAATGGTTTAGGTCTGCCACATTAAACATGAGTTGTGTCAATAAACACCAGTTATTAAAATGATCCTGGTATTTTTATCATATTTTATTAAATGTCATCTTTAGGCAGAGCAAATACATGTCTATGAGTATCTCAAAATTTGGAATGTGAAATTATAAAGAAAATGTGTCATTATTTACACTTAATTTACTTCTTTTGAATTAAGTAAGCATAAAGTAATGTGTCATACAAGACATATGTATGTATGTGTAAAATATGTTTATAGTGACATTTAACAGTGCTCTGATTACTGGCCAAGTTGCAGGGATACTCACCCATTTGTAACATTTACCCATATATGGCAAATGAGTAGGACAGAAAAATAGGTATTTTTGCCTTCCACTCTCATGTGACACAGCTGTTATGCCACTGATATCATCCATGCAGGAATTTCAAAGGACAATTGGTAAAAGAAAACATAAGACATGCCTCCTGAGGGGCCTGATTCTGGTTTTTTAGATTCTCCCTAGGTTTTCTAAGGCTTTGAAGCAGAGGTAGCAGCAAGGGATCTAGAAGTAAAAGACTTTTAAATCTTCAACCTCCCCTCCAACTGGGCTTCAAATCAATTCTGTTTTCACCTGGGCCAGCTGTAGTGTTGTAAAGATGAGTGCAGAATGCACTGCAGTATTAAAAACTCCCTAAAAAGTAGCTGCTCCTTTCTCATCCTAGGGGCATTTCACTGGGGCAGCACAGCAGTCAAAGCATCAGTGAGACTGCAAGAGACGGAAACTCTGGCTTTTTCTGGTTTTAAGAATTTTGTATGGGAATCTGAAAGAATATTCACAATATTTTACTCTTGAAGTTGAATCTCACCCATGTTCTTGCTCTAGCGATTGTCGTTGTCTGTGCTGGGCAATTCTCAATATGTACACTAGGATGGAAGTGAATAATTTTCTCCACTTGAGAACTTTCAGAACCTTGTTATGAAATGTTTTTGAAGTTCATTTCAGCCGAAGATCTAAATGTAGATAGAAAATTCATAAGACCCTCAAAAGCTTGGAATTAAATTTATAAGACCCTCAAAAGTTTGGAATGAGGAGACATGGTAGTTTTGTATCCTCTCTCTTATAACTGTGTGGTACTGCTGCAGAAACAAGCCAGCCTGCAGTCCCAGAAGCTGTAGAAATGTATTCTGTGGTTCTGATAACAACAAAACAATCAAGTAAAATATTTTGAGATGGGGTAAGTAATCTGTGTTCTAGTGTATTCTTTCTAAGTAAAACTATCAGAGGACAGAATCATGATTAGCTTTTTGTTTGGCTTTGTTTGTTTCCTTCTTTCTCAGGTGCAGGTGTGGGGGGTTTGCCTCCCTTCAAGGGCAGCTGGTGCAGAGCTCCAGCTGCTCGTTGTGGTTCTGTGCCTCAGGTGCGTGGCGGGCCGGGGAAACCCAAGCAGGGGGTGGAAGGGGGAAAAGCCAGGGATACTGCTTCCTGGCACGTAGGGAAACGACCCGCCTGAGGTGGGGCAGGGGCGATGGGAAAATGCCAGGGGTGGATGATGAGTGGGGTCGCGACGTCTGTGCCTCGGGCAATGCGGATTTTGGGGTTATAGTCAGGTAGTTTTTTTGTTGCTCGTTAAAGAGTTGCCTAATTTTAGTGCTGGAGGAGAATATTCTCTTCAGCTGTTGGGAAGGGGCTGCGAGCACAGAGTTGGCAGCTTCAACTTTGTGGCTTTGTCTCTCCTTAGGAGGCTCATGTGCGACCGAGGAGCCCTCAGGGCAGCACGTGCGCTGAGACAAAGCCACGCGTGGTAGAACCAGGGTTCAGACTCCTCAGGGCTCCTTCCCTGCCCACAACGACCTTCAGCCCTCTGGTAATCCTTCCTACTCCTCTGAATTAGATTGCTTTATTTATTTATATTTCGTTTTACAAACACGGGGGCAGCTTTCCCATTACATCCCTTCAGAGGCCACGTCCCCTCCGAGGGACTTCTGGTTTTGCGGTTCTGTACCATCCGGGCGCCTGGTGTGTGTGTGGGAGGGGGTTGGTCTCAGGGGCATGTGCTCTCTACCAGGGATTGTCTCAGAGGGTGGTCTCTGGGGTGGGCGGTAGCGACAGGAGCAGCTGCACCTGGGCCTAGGAGCCCCCCAAGTCCCAGTGGGAAACAGGTAAGTCCAGAGTGCCTTTGTTGTATCTTTAATTGCTTTTTTTTTTTTTGCACACTTTATCTAGGGAGAGAATGGCTTTGGTGCCCGGTCCCTAGCTCTCTGTGATAGTTGCAATTTGCAGCTCCCCTCGGCTTTTATCCTAAATAGATTTTTGCTGCAAATCACCTAGAGCTGCTGATGTGTCACTGGTGGCCACTCGGGAGAGCCCCAGTAGATATGCTGAACCTTGGGAGCCCTTTCTTTGTAATTAACTTACCTGTGTGCCAGGTTTTCATTACAACCCGATAACTTGTAAACTCAAGTATTGTAGGATGCTGCAACATCTTCATTACTTGTGGTTTATTTTCCTCTGAAGTCGTAGTCATGTTATTTCTGGCTAGAATGACATATAAGCTGTGCTACAGTGGAGTGATTTACCACAGTTACAGCCATGTGTGTAATATACTTACAGCCTCTTTGTCACGTATGCTACATGTCATGAAATATTAGTCGAGTGTGTAATACACCAGTGCATAGCAGAAGATGATACCAGATTAATTACACTTGTACAGTGTGTAAATCACAGCTTTGAAGCTGTAGTTGTTCAATATGCTTCTTTATATGCCACTTCTAATGGTGTCAGGTGAGCTGCTGCCTGCACTGCTTACGTTTGTTATTTTCCATAAAGATGAAGAACTCCTGTTTCTGAGCTTTACTGAGGCTTCTCATGTTTCAGCCTTAGTGATAAAAAACAGTACAGACTTTGAGTGCAAGCTCAGAACAAGGCCTGACATTAAAATGAAGTTATGGAAGCTCACATGTGGGATGAGTGAAGTGTCTGTAGCGTCGTGTTCTCTTCCAATGAGTTCTGGTTGTTCTCACTATTACAGCCCTCCATTACTGCATTTAGAAGACTTTGTGTTCTGATTGCTTTCTCTGTCTTCTGCATCTTACCTGCTCAAAGCCTTAAGATACATTTTATGTTCAGCTGTTCTTTTCCACTAGAATTTTCTGATACTTAGAATCTCCTTCTGCTACTGAGGACCTTGAGCTAAGCACCTCCTAGTGCAGTTCCTTAGGCTCCTTTTCTCTTCTCCCTTCTTTGAGACTTTGAACAAAGCTGTATTCCTGTAAGCTGTGAACTTTAAAACACTCCTGTATCTCCCTTTCCCTCCTTGTTTTATCCCTTCAAGGATTACATTAATATTCCAAACTTTCTAGTACTCCTTTGATACTGGATTTAGACTACTCAGAGGGAGAGATAATGGGATTTAAGTCCTAGCTAGTGTCTGCCAAAAGTCAGTGAGGAATTTTTCACTGGAGGAGGAGAGATGTTTTGGAAGTGAGAAACAAGGTGAGCCTTTTCCTTGGTGCTTTGTTAGGTTTGTTAACTGACCTCAGGGGTATGCCAGAAATTGATACACATGTCAGTTTGCTTCTGAAACAGCATTTCTACTTCAGTGAAACTGTATTTAGAGGAATTTGCATGTATACTATACATTTCACAGTTGGTTCAGGGAATGGTCCCCAATCTACTCAGAGCCTCTCTTTGCTATCAGAAAGGGTTTACATGCTGTTACAGGAACTGTTGCTCTAGTCACTTTCCTATCAAAACAGAAAACTTAAAAGTATACATACCTAACCCATGTGTTTACTTTGCAAGTAGTAAACACTCGCACTCAATGTTTGGTTATATGTAGGAACAGCACCTAGTCACACTTGCCAGCAGGCAAAGTTTTGGCTGTTCAAGAATCTGTGTAAAATAACAACATGTATGTGTTACAAGAAATTTCTCATGTGTTCCAGTTGAAGTCCCCGTGACCCAGGAAATCAATACCACCATTTTTTTTTTTCTTGTTAGACTTGGTAGCAATGTATCTGAATTTTAATGAATCTAATTTGATTCTTTCAGAAATCTTTACGCAGTATTTCACTAGAATTCAACTGGTACAAACTGTCAGACTCAATGCTGCCGTTTTCTGTTGAGTTCTGGGAACAAAACCTTCACAAATATGTAAACAGTCAGAACAAAGTTAAGCCATTCATGCAGCCGATATCAATGGCACTAGCATGTTTAGGAGAATCTTGAAAGTTCAAGGAGAGTCACCTATCAAGGGGAAAAGTGGGATGTGAGCTGACTACCCAGTATATAACCTTCATATAAAAACTTCAGCAGCTAGAACTTCTCCTTAGAAGTGCTTAATAATAAACTCTCCCCTCTTCCATGAACTGAAACTCTTAACATATCTGAAATTGAAGCTTGTCAGATGTCAAAACTGAGCATGTCTGGAAGAGAGATTCCTTTGTTCTGGAAGAGGGATTCCTTTGTTCTTGAATAAATAAGAATAAAACAAAAGTTTACAATTATTGCCCACTATGATTTGATTCAGACTCAGATCTGTGGTTTCTTTTGACCAGCATATGGTGATTTTTACAGTGTGTTGAAAGCTTTCATGTTCCCTCTCACAATTCTTTGCATTTAAAAAATATTTGGACTAGTTTAAAGGTGCTATGGGATCCTTTACATATACATTTTGGTTTTTTTCCATCCTTGTATGTGGATTTCTCAATGACACCTGAGAAACTCTCCCCTGATACCAATTGTTCTGCTTGCAGTCAATGTGAGCATCCATGCAAAATACATGCATGCACAAATTCTATATTAAGAAGATGATTTTTTTGCAGGTTTTTGGGGGGCATCTTATGTACAACCTGTTATACTTTTGGTTTAGTGAAGAATGAAGTACTGAATTTTTTATACTGTTTGAAATAAATTCAGTAAAAACAAGGCATTAGAGGTTTTGAAAGTTAGAACTTGGCTGTGTGATGTTTCAGATCTAACTATGTGTAAGATACATTCTAACATTTATTCCTGGTTGTGGTGAGCTCATCTTGGCTCTCTAATATGCTGTTTTGCTCCTGTGATACCTGATGTGGTAAATGCTCGCTTTTGGCCTTAACTGGTGTAACCCTACATGTCAATGTGGCAGTATGTGAGTCTTTGACAGTTTGGGAAACACCTTGCTGCTTTGATTTTGTTTATTTTTGATTAAAACTATTCTTACTCTTCTATGAAATAGGATTCCTGCCTGTGCCCTCCTCTGTTTCCCTGTATTTACAAAACCCCAACCCTGATGACAGTGCAAAACTGCATTTGCATGAAAAAGGGTTGTATAATTCATCATAAAACTAACGTGATTCCTTGCTGATATAGATGATCTCTTTTTCTGATCCCTAAACTGAAAAACCTGCATGTCCTGCAGCCTCTTGACCCAGAAAAGGCCTTGATTTGCTGACCTTTTTCGTTTTCAAGTTCGCTTTTTGACTGGATGGAATCTGTTAGTTTTGTGCACGTTTAACTGCCTTGTTGCAAAGTTTTCCAGCTGAAACTCCTTTCTTGTTTGTTGTCACCTATTCTGTTTCGTCCAGTTTGCTTACTTTCCTGTTTCCACTTTTCTCATGGAAGTGTCTGTTCTCCACTGCAATTGCTTCGTTCTGGTATCAGCGATTGCAGATACTAGATTGCAGTCCTTTTGTCTGTCAATATATACTATATTTATTATTTCCCTCTGAGTGTGACGTTCACTTCCTAATTTTTTTCTGATACTGATGATTTTGTCCCTGTGTAATAAAGCTGCATGATTTAATGCTGTTAGCTGTTGCTCAGGCTCCAAAATCTATTTCAAATCTGACTTCTTTCTGTTGAAAGAGACTTTTTAAGATCACTGAGTCCAGCCACTAACCTAACACTGCCAAACCCCTTTTAGGGGGTTTTTCCAATGCTATTACAAGAAAATTCTAGTGGATAGATCTCTCTTTCCTGCTATCCCAGAGTAACTACTGTAGCTTTTCAGATCTGTGGCTGCAAAAGAAATCCCATATTGTATACTGTGAAAGCATACTGTGTTTATAAAAGTGTGACATTATAACTTTCAAGTTATCTTTCAGTATTCTTGGGATTTTCTTTTATCATATTCTCGTACTCCTTGTGCTGGAAAATTCTATAGTATATCTTCAAAGACTCCTGTTAAGAGAGATGACATTGATACCACTTATGTTTAGGTGACAACCAGCAGTCAGTGAACACAGTGATGTTACTAACCTAATGTCACTCTGTAGAGATAATCCTCATAGGCTGTGTTATTAGAGACAAGTTGTGTCTGCAGAAATGTTTTTTTTATACCAAGGATGCTCTAGTTGTATGCTGTGAATAAGTGACATATACACATTGCTGAAGTTTGTGGGTAGCTTAGCAGTTGAGATCTTAATAAATAATGACAAAATCGCTGTTGCAGAATTCTGCATCACTGGGTAAGATTTTGTTGCAATCATGTGCATGATGCTGTGAGTTAGTTTCTTATGCTATGGCCATGTGTTCCCAGCAGCACATGGAGATCAGCTTTTGTGTCTAGATTTGAGAATGTGATAATTCTTTTTATTGTGCATTAATTGTATATGTCCATACAAAGCAATTATGCAGTGTGATTTTTAACCCTCCCTGTGCTCTATTATCAGTATTTTTTCATCTTTGAGGGTTCTTTATTTTAGGTCAGAGATCATGTTACTCTGTCACAGTCAATGGTTAGCTAGTCAATTTTTGACAGCAGAAATGATTACTCAGGACAGAGGTCAATAGTACAGAGATATTATAGATCATATTGCCCTGACCTAATCAATTGAACTATATTAGACAATTCAAGGTTGTAATAATACTTTACTCAAGTGTGTTTAGGATGTGAGGAAAGTAGAATTTTGGAATTGAGCTACATAACTGTGATGGGAAGGCTTATTCTGTGGGTTGTTTTTTTTTATTCAATGAATGTGTAAGTAGATTTCCACTGCATCCTGCTGTAGGCTATAATTGCACAGAAGTGTTGGCCAGAGACTGATAGTCCTGCTGATATGTCAACTTGTCACCCCTGACTGCAGTGACATTCCTACTAATTTGTACTGGCATGAATAAAGGGGAATTTGACCCATATTGCTTGGTTAGTTAACCAGCCTGTTCCTTAAATGCAGTTAGCTGCCCTGTTGAATTTGTTGCTGCTCCGCAACAGTAAGGACTGCTGTTACATTTTGTTCCTACAAGTCTTTGATGCTCATTAATGCTCTTGAGTGTTAAACTACAGTGAGCCCCAGTTAACTTCACAGCTGCCAAAGTGAAAATATTGCTTGCACAAACAAGTCTGTGAAATTTATGAAGCAGACAGTCACTTTAGTTATATTGAAATATGTTAATTTTGGTGAAACACTGGTTTACTTCTGCTGAGAATTTGGCTCTTTGTTTTATTTGTGACATCAGTATCCAATCAAAATTGATGCTGCAATACCATGTCTCAGGGAGAAAGCAAGCCACTCACTGGAAAATTGCATGTGATATCCCTTGAAATTCTGCAAGAAAATTGTTTCCACTGTCTTTTTTTTTAAGAACTCCATGTTTCAAAGAACTTTGTAAACTTTCTAATCTCCATACATGGAGAAACTTTGTAGTACTTTACTCTTATACACAAGACTCATGTAATGTAAAGCATGCAAAATTGGATGGATCTCTCTTTTATTTAAGAACAGTGAATTCTTTCAGGATCCTTTGTATCATCAGTTTCATCATTTATCTCTGACAGCTGACTCTTACAGGTAGCTTGCTCCAGACATGTAGATTGTCTAAGCTTTTTTTTTTTTTTTTTTTGCTAGCATTTTCTTACAGCTTTTTATATTCAGTGCAAAGTCTGACTTGGATTTGAATCTAGCAATTACCAGCGTCAAGAAAGTCATCATCTGACTGTCAGTTTTCCATATGTGTTTGCTGAGGCTCACTCTCAAAATGAAAAACAAATTCTTTTCCAGATATCCTACTTGATAGTCATTTGCAGACAAGTAAAACTAGATGCCCTGTTTGGAAATGAAACAGCTCCAGAGTCTGACCTGGTTTTGCAGACCAACATACACATCAGGAATCTTTCAGCAAACAGAATAACTTAAGTAATTGTGACACATTGTTATTTAAATAGTTTCCTTCTTGTTAAAATAGTTATTATTGATACCTGAAACGGCTATACTTGCTCTGAACTCTTACTCAGTTTGCTGTTGCTCAGGGATTCATTTAACTATGTTGCTCTGTCATGTTTTCTTCCAGTTTGTAGTTGAGATCTAACCTACAGTGTGTACTGTTGCTTGTAGCTGTAGTACCTTTGTTTCCAATATGGGAGCATTATTTCTATTATATTTTCCTTTGCCCAGAAAGATGAAATCTATGGAAATTAAAACTTTTACCAGCTTTTGAATTAGCTGCCATATCTGAAGTGTGCAAAGGAAGCTGCCCTATTCTTTGTTGATTGTTATGTGTCTGGGTTTCAGTACCTGTCAGAAGAATCAGAGGTCTCCTCTTCACCTTTTTTTTTTTTTTTTTTTTACTGACATGAGTTTAATATGGGAGATGTATATCTTAAAATACTTGTGAAATCAGCAGTAGCCTTAAATTGAAGTCCACCATAATCCTCAAGGTCTCAGTTTTTCTTGGTTTGGGTGTACTTCAATATGGACTGGAGATACTGTGATAAATGTGAACTCATCTGCTATTGGGGAGGATAATGTGTTCCCTTGAAACTACATAACATCTCTAGTTTAAATTATAAGCAGATATTATTTCTGTAGCTGTCATTTGCTCTCCTTCCTCCTGTGGATTCAGCATGTGAAGACCCTGAATCTGACTGAAAAAAAATTGCAATACAGATCAGACTTAGGCTTCCTGTCACCTTTCACGTAGACTTCTGTGTAATAGCCAGTCGTCATTCTGCTTCGAGTTCATGTGGGTTTTGGGGTATCTTCAGTGCTGTGAAAGACTCCAGCACACTTTTTTTGTCTGCCAGTGAAACTGTGTTAACCTAATTAACAATGAGGCGTTTTGATACTTGGGTTCTTCGTGTCTCCTACTTACTGTAAAAATGTAAACATAAAAGCTTTTAAGCCTAACATGCCTGTAATGAAAGAGTTTGATGTAAGTGCTATTTTCAAGACAGAGCTTGCATAGTTGTAAAGAACTTAGGGGTAGGAACTGCAAATGGTTATTTTCTGTTCTAATAGAATATCTTCTGTCATTTATTTATTTATTTTAAAGAAAGTGAAGGTGTAATCATGCAGGCAAGCTCAGAGTACACTGGCGTGTACATAAGGAATGCGTTTACTGAGTCACTGTCATTTTTCCAGCGGGGCGCTTGACTCCCTGAGGTGTCTCTAAAGCATTTCAGGCTCACTGAGTCAGGACTAAATGACACCCAGCTGGGTAAGAACAAACACCAGTCAGATAATCCAGCTAATAACTGGTTTAGTTATCAGTGCCCTTCTCTACGTGCTTCCTCTTTCTCTTGCCTCTCTGAATGTATTATGCATTTCCCGCAACATGATGTTTAAAAGCTTCAATAATCCTGTAAAGGCAGCTGATGAAGACCTTTTATATGTTGATTCCTTTATTTCCATGGTTTCAGAAAGATGGTGAAAGTTTGCATGATGAAATGGTGGTTAGAATGGCTCTTTTTGTGTGCAGATGTATTTCAGATGGGATTTCTAGTCTTTAGAGGAGTATAATTCTCAGTCAGTGTTAGTATAATAGTTTCTGCAGTAGATGTAGTCTTTTTCCTCAGTGAGAATACAGCTCTGCAAACTGAGCTCTTCTGTGAGCCTGTCCATTTCATAACTATGACTTTTCTACACACCTTTATGGTCAGTAATTCAAAGGATGACAAGTGAAATTTCCAGAGCATGTGTATGACCAAAGCAGACTTGTAAATATTCATATAGAACTTCATATATATATATATTTTTGGCTCAACTGAAAACCTTGTCTATTGTTAAAGGCTTGCTTTCACAAGGAGATGTGTCTGTGGAGCTTAATGTGACATTGACCAATTCTCAGCAATGTTAAATAGCTGCTTGAAATTTCCTCACACTGCTGTAGTATTATAAAATACATATGTATCTACATAAATAGAAATATTTTATTACATGGTTCTGTATTCCAAATCAGATTTCTTAATCCTGAAAGGTAATTGTGACTTACCCTTGAACTTGATTTTCATTTTTTCTGTAAGATATAAATTTGTAGATTTAACCATAAAGATCTTGAATGAACATACTGCTACACATAATTAATTTCACTCACAAGAGTGACACAGATTCAGTGACAGGCTTTTTTATTTCTTCCATTTTCCTACTCAGCCTGTTGCGTTGCTTGGTTTTCATGGAAAGTTTAACTTGCCTATGTTTCCATGGTAGATAGCATTGACAACATGGGATCACAGACTAGTTTCAGGTGTGTATGTTTAAAATAAAACTGAGTTGCTTTTGCCTTGCTGTTTCTTTCAGTGTTCTTCAAAAACCTCTAATACTGTTGGTGTCAACTTACAAGCCTGCAATTGTTGGACCTATCAGTCAGCGTAACAGCAACTATAAGCACTACACTCACTACTCACCAGATGCCTTACCAATTCTGAATGTATGTTAAGACTATCTTTAACTTTGAAACCTGCCTTTGCAATTAGGGTGACTTTGCATCCTTGCTCAGGATACTGGCCAAACAGCTTATGATCAGCTTTGTTTTAGGTTGTCTCAAATATGTTTGCAGTGTTGTATGTGTACAGGCAGTCCTAATTCTGGTACTTGCCAAGTTTTGGGTTAGTTTGCCATCTTCCTGCTGTCCTAGCATATTTCTTTGTGTAATACATATTTCTCTTCCCATTCAATATATCTTACATCCTGCTGTATGTGTGTGCAACAGGGTACTGTCAGCTTTGTCAGTTTGATCTTCAGCAATGCTATAAAGCTCTTAATTCTTAGCTAATCCGATTGCTTAATTAGCTGAATATTCTTAACCCGGTAGATTCATATACCGGTTTGCAGCTGCAAACCCTTCAGTGTAACTGTACTTGAGAAATCTGGCTTAACTGTTTTCAGTTTTGCTTATCAAAACTTGATTTAGGCTGAAAATCTGTCAAGGTTCAGGCTGAATCAAATCAACATAGTTAATGCTTAGGCTAGGCAATTTCTCCCTGATTTTGTGCTGAAATACTGTGCACAGTTCTAGATTTTGGTGTCTGATTTACAGTGCAGAAAGAGGCTTTGAGCAGACCATGGGCAAATGCACACAGCATTTGAAAGAAAGGAATACCTCACTGTCACTCTGTAGAAATATTCTCTGGGAAATAAGAAAGTGGCATTAATGGTTTCCAAGAGACATGAACAAATCATATTGTTCTGCTGGCAGAAAGGAGATGGCAGTAGGAAAGATCAGACGGTGGGTGTAAGTTAAAAGGTATCACATGACATTTGACAGAGGGGATGACATATGTTGTAGACTGATGGAAGCAGAGAGGAAAAAGCAGTCAGAAATCCATTGTGTATATATAATGTGTTCGCAGCCCATGAGAATCCCTTTGAAATGCCTCGTACATCTTTTGTATAAATTTTTTTGTTGAGGCTTCTACTAGTTTCCCATCAGAAGCAGAGCTTTTCCTTCTTTGGCATCTTTCAGTCCTTCAGGCCCAATAAGTGTTTTGCTACCTGGCCTCTTCATAGCTTATTGGTTGTATCTCAGCTCCTCAGAGGTATTTAGGTGTCTACCCTGCAGCTGGATTCTGTTCCAGATGTCTTCCTTCAAACACATGTCAATAAGAGATTTGGTACAGTCGTTTTGCTTATTGAAATCTCTAAATTTAAATCCTCCACAGAGGCTTATTCTGTAACAGTAATAATACAGAGTGAATAAATGCGTCTCTGTGGCAAAACTCTGAAATCTGATAGGCAGTCCCTTGGAAAAATGTCTCATTAGTGCTTTTGGTATAAAATGTTGCCTTTACTGTGACAGAGCTGTGAACTTAGAACTTAAGTGGAAACCAACTGAGATTATGGGACCTGGGAATTTCATGACAAAGGAAGCAGGGCTGGGCTTTCTGGAAATTGGTATGTTGTGAGCAACTATGTGCCATTATTAGTAAGAAGGTCTAAAAGTGGGAGCCTGCAGGAAGTAATGTTGATAGGGCGAGTTACTTTAATATCCAGGATCATAGGGAGTCTAATTAGGTAGTTTTGGGAAATCAGGCCAATAGTTATGCCTGTGATCCTCTGTAGCTAATCTGCAGACACTGTGATACTTTGGATATTTTGCTCTGTTGGTATTAAAGTAAAAAGATCCCTCTTGTTAGGTGAGAGTCTGGAATGGCTGATCAGCAGTTATAGGATGTTGTACCATGCCCTGGCTTTGCTCCAAGTCATTATTATAATGATATCAGGATGTTAGAAGCTGTGAGCTTCAGTGTCACAGGCAAGGTGATCTTTTGGAAAGCAGCTAATCCTAACACAAGTTGCCTGGCATTTGCTGTGGCAGGCTGAGCATGCATGTGAGCATTGACTCACATGTTGCATCTTCTCACTCATGCAAACATACTTTTATTACTGTTGTGCCAATAAAAGAGTTCACGTTGCAGAAATCAGTTTACATTTGGCATGTGCATACCTTGAACTCTCCTGAGTGGTACAAACTGAAGATATCTTCATTTCTGAAAAGCTACTAGTTAAAGGCATTATGCAAAAAAATGACACAGGGAGTTTGGATCAAGGTTCTGGGTTCTTATTCACCGTGCTTGGTCAGACACATTTTTTACCACTTTCTCATATAGTCTCTGTGACAGGTAATCATTGATTTTTCAGATAATCATTGATTTGTCATCTATCTGCCGTATTTAAAGACACAAAGTGAGTCTTAGGAAAAGAAAGCTGGAAGATGCCACTTAGATGAAACTGGATATTTCACTGATTAGTGATAGTTAACCTGAATTTCAGTTTCAAGAAAGTTGGCCACAGCTCGTTCTGGGTTGTGACTGTGCTTTTGGAATAGTCACGTTTAAGGTGTGACAGTTATTGTGCTCCAGGAATGGATTATGAGGATTGTGAAGAGGTGCACAGCTCTTGCTTACCTAACACACCTGCAGAAAATCTAGAAGCAGGCTCTGAAGATGTTTGTGTATTGGAGAGGTGTTTGCTTCCCAAATGCTGTGCTAGAAGGTGTGATAGTAAAATGGTAATCGTGTTGTACTGTGCCTAGGTGATGGTCAGAATAGTCATTTCCCTGCTGATACAGTTGCTTTGCATTGGAGTTTAAAATAGTGGAAGTCTCCTGTCTGTTATGAGGTGATATATCATCACATCCTCTGAAGTTTTGCTATGGAGTTGAATCACTTTTCTTTTGCTTGATCTTCTAGAGAAATTGAGTTTTCCTGCATTGCCTCAAAAGGGTTGTTTTGATTTGCAATTAGCCTGAAACAGTAAGGGGGAGAATTAAAATCTGTGATTCCTTTGCCTTTTAAGAACATGAACTTGCATTGGTTTAGTTAAACATGGCTTTTCAAGGAGATAACAAATCAGCAGTACCTGTTCTGCAGTGGGGTAGAAACCCATGCAAATGGCTCTCATTTCACCCTCTAATACTCCTTCCTATGGGGTTATCCTCTTCATGCACTTTTTGTAATCTTATATCAGTCTCCTTCCAGCTGTGCTAAGTAATACTTTCATACAGGTATGATTCAGGCTTATTCATTGCCCTTAGTCTCTATTCTTTCTTGACCTATCTCAATTTTAGTTAACAGCAGAATTATTGCCTACATGCTGATAAGTCTGTTGTCATTTTGCCATCGACTTCTTATTATTTTTGCTGAAATCCAAACCCAGTCTTTAATTTTGTGTGCATTTGATTTTGAAGCACACACTGAGATGGGGAATGTACTAGGATGTCTTTGCATGACACTTTTACCTGCATAAGCAATAAGGCTTTTCTTTTTTAACAATAAAGGCTAAAAATACATTTTTAGCTCCATTTGAATGTTTTTACCCTTTAATAAGAATAATAAGTTTCGGGTTAACTTTAATACTCCTCTGTAATTGCAGAATGCTCCAGAAATAAATTAACTTAAAGCAAATTCTGCTAAAACTCAGCTGAGCTGTCTTGTTTAACTGATGCCAGGTTGCTCACAGTGTCTGCACTTTGCACAAATCCAGTATTTTGACTCCACAACCAGTAGTTTAGATGCATTGTTTAGCCTGATAATTCACCTAATTATTATCTAGTTTGTAATACCGTGGTGATTCTTCTATCTTTCTACTGTTTTTGTGAAACAAACAGCATAGAGTAACTTTCTTTCAAATAGCTTTTCTTGAAAACTAGTAGTTACCAGAGGCATAACAATTCTGCATTGACTCTTCAGGCTTTATTATGAAATAGTTTAAAAAAATGCTGAACTCTTCATTCATTAAAACTTTTTATAATTGTAGACATGTATTTTAAAATACCTTTTTTTTTTTCTGTATATAATCATGAAAGCATGGATTTGACTGAGGAATGTTAACGTTTCTGTTGGACTAAATCTTTCTTAACCCCAAACCCCAAATGAGTTCTCGAAGGATTTAAAGATTTGGATTATCAGAATACAAAAGGATGAAAGACAGGGTGACAAATACTAAGGATAATAACAAAGACCTGCCATTTTAGCTTTTTAATCCAAGTCTGGTCTTAAGTTCTTTATACATCCTGCTGTGAAATAGATACCACTGGTGTATAATAATAAGCGTATTTAAAGAAAGATTCACAAACTATTCCTTTCTCATCTATTGAAACATTTAAAGTTACCTGTAGTTTTAAGCATTTGCATAAGAGTTTTGGATGAGCTGCTGTGATGGGAAATAACAAAATAAACTGCAGCCTTGAAACATGGTTTTGCATTGTATGGATGGATCTGTTAAACAAACGTCAGATTCCTTGCAGACCAGGACCCTTCCTCCGGCTTTGAGCAGGAAGTCCAGATGGGCCGGTGGACCTCATGGCATCCCAATTATCCCTTACATGTGTGTACATGGGTGAAACAGCCCTACATAGAGCACACAGCAGTGAAAAGAGTGTTTTTTGGAAAGCAATTCATGACTGTTGGTTCAGGGATCCACTCATGTGGCATATCCCTCCCTTTCAAGAAATGTCAGTCTACTATTTTTTGTGCAAAGCAGGTTCTGAGTTTTGACCTTCCTTCTAGGAAGTGCACTGACCTGTGAAATTCCTGTGAAGCTGAGTTATCCACATATGTGCAAGTCTGACAACTGAGATTTGTCACATGTTCACACGTAATCTGCCCAGCCCATGTATGTGTTTCATATATCAACTTGTGGACAGAAGTGAAATGGGAACATCAGCAACACTCAGATAATACTCTGCTCGTCTATTCCTTGTGAGTTCAGCACTGATTTAGAAATATGACTTGGGAATATATACTGAACATATCAACTAAGCATCTTTGAACAGGCTATACAAGAGAGTTTGCAGGGTCTTCATCCTTGGAGATAGTTGAAAGCCCTTTGGACAAAGTCATGAAGAACTTCCACCCACCTCCAAAAAACAAAGCAAACAAGCTTCCCACAGCAACAAACAAAAACCCCAAATCCAAACTTTGAATACATTATATTATGTGTGTTAGTAATGAGGTTAGTTAGACTCATGTGAAAGGACGGTAGTTGACTATTGGATTGATAAAACACTCATGAACCGCCAGTATGCTCTTGGCTCTGTTTAAATGGTGTGTTGCCTGTTGCGTGCTTCTGAGTGTAATGAAGCACAAGCAGTATGCAACCACAGACCAGGAAAAGCTGTTCTTGTCTTGCACTCGGTGAAGTTTAGTATTTGTGACTAACTTTTGCAATATTTTCAAAGGTATGTGGAATAGCTAGTCCATACTTGAAAGGTCACTCTGCCCTCTTGTCATGTGTATTTTTAAACTGAAAAAAGTAACTTTTTGTTTATAGTTCCGTTCCATTCACATTGGAAAATGAAAGCTCATATCCCATTTGTTTTTATTCATTGTTAAACAAGGAAAAAAAAGTGAGCAATTTATTTTGTAAGTAATTTGCAGCAGTTGGTTTGTTTCTTTTTAATGTTATTAGAAAGTATTAGTTCCTCTCTATGTTTGTAACAGGACACAACTTTTTCTTACTCAATAGGAATGTAAGTTAACAGTGCAATTAACAAATTTAGCCATGTTGCAAACTTTTAACATTGCAAGCCATGTTTTAAACTTCCAATGGGAATTAATCCCCCTTTTGCCACTAGTGTCAACAAAGAAAGGTTAAGAATATCTGTATAAGAAAATGTAACAGCAGAATATTTAGGTCCTGCTTCAGTATGTGCTTCTTTGTAAGACTGCACAGCAACATTCACTTTGTGAAATTATGATAATGTGATGTATTAAACTTGCATGAATTGGCATTTACTTAAACATAGAGCCCTATTTAAAAAGACTTAGAAACTAAGTATTCCAGCACTGCATCAACGTGGACTGGTCTACCACTGAACTGTCACATGTATTAACAAGTTGCTGAAAGTGGACTTAAATTAGTGTTTGTAAAGCTTATTATTATGAAAATGAAGTTCTGTCACTCCATATTTCCACTTGCTGTTCTCATCTGAGCAGCACCTTCCATTCATGGCTTCTGGTATAGTTTGCAAATGACAGCAAAAGAGCAGTGGCCATCTCTTACACTACTTTAACCTTTACTGTGTATTTGTTTGGAGAAGGCAACCGTTCCATTTTTCTGTTGCTCACAGGATATTAAGGTTACAGAAGGAGGAAATAAAAGGAATGGCCAACATCTGAAACTTGAAAATTTTGAAAAGGTCAAAGTAGTGTGGTTTAGGACTGACTGTATGTCTTCATTTCAGCAGATGACAACTGACCAAAACCTAATAAACTACAAGTTATAGGTGTTTTTACATATCAATACAAAACGTGTTTCAACAATCGCTTAAAATGACACAGTTTTCCTGTTAGGTTTTCCGTTGTTGATATCCAGAAGTTATTAAATTTAATCAAGGCGTTTTGATTTCTGCGTTGCTGTAGGGTTTATTGCTACTTCATTCTCTTGGACGTGCAAGTTTTTGCAAACACTTTAGGGGATTACTTTTAACAATATTCATGGAGTTCACTTAGGAGAAAGCAGAGTAGAATTGCACCTTTTATGTACAAAGCATCGATTCTCAGAACAGCAAAGCACCAGCAGGTCACTTGCCCATTCAGATAGACACATTGACCTCCATGAAATAAGCGCTTGGTGTACACATTCAAATGAGCAGTGTTTCCTGAATTAAAAAGTGAAAAATAGCTTGTCATAAAGTTGGTGGAAGATAAAACCTCACTGAAGATTCCTCTGCAGCAAGCTAGAGTCAGTTATATCTAATGGATACCTGAAAACCTCAATAGCTGTGGATACTGTAATGTCACTAGACAATCTGTCATGTTATTTACCCGTTTACTAAGATGGCTATGTTTTTTGCCTTGACATCTAATAGAAGTCTCTTGTCACATTGGAATGTTTCCTGTCCTGTACATGGTGGCATTTTGCAGTTACTTTTTTTGTTGTATACCTATGGTCTTCTCCTCACCAGGTGAAATCTGTCCTGGAAGT
Source organism: Urocolius indicus (assembly GCA_013401255.1). Classification (NCBI taxonomy): domain Eukaryota; kingdom Metazoa; phylum Chordata; class Aves; order Coliiformes; family Coliidae; genus Urocolius; species Urocolius indicus. The sequence continues at coordinate 337,445 of WBNH01002690.1, read as the reverse complement.
TGATGCATTTGTTTGCTGATGGAAGTATGATTCCACCAAAATTTAGCATCTGAAACTCTGAAGTCTAATGTTAAAGTCTGTCTTCTGGCTTCCTTACCTTTTTAATGGACCTAAATAGATGCCTTCAGGAGGCAGTTTGTATTTCACTGCATTTCTTGTTTCTCTTCATTGGCTGCAGAGGTGGACTAAACCAAAAGTGACTTGAGAGAAATTCCTATAACGTAGCTGGATGTGCATGAAGGTGGTGTAACAGAAAAGAAAGAAAGGTGCTGTTATGGACAGCTTAAATAACCCACACTTGTAGACCCTTAGTTTTTATTGCTCTAGATTATTTTAAACCTGGTAGCCTGGAACAATTGTTAATTAGTGAATGTTACTCCTCTAGATGTCCCTTTTCTGAAAGACTCGGGAAACATAATATGCTGTAATTAGTTCTGTGCCACTTAATCAGTTTACAGTACAGAGTATCTGGGGAAAGGGTTTATTGCTCCTTTCCATTTAGCAAAGCAGTCCTCTGACAATGTGAAGGTTTCTGATGCATGAAGAATTAATACATTCTTCCCAATGAACTGTATCCAACCCTGCTAAACTGCTGACTTTGTTTTGAATGTGTGACCTTTTACCTTCTTTAGTGTCTGTCCACTTCTGCATTGATATGAAATGAGAACAAAGTCCTAATAAGAAAAGGTCATTAAATGCAGATGGTCTTCTATTTTAATACAAACATCTGAGACAATAACCCAGCTCATAGTGAGGAAAATAGTATTGTCAGAGAAGAGGTTACCTTGGCAACAAGGTCACTTGGCAGGGCCTGTGGTGTGAGGAGAGAGATGGGGCAGCACGTGATGGGAGAGCCTCAAAGATGATGAAAGAGCAGGAGGTCAATCCCTCATACTTTTCAGTGACTTCCATCAGCTCAAGGTGAGTTGCTCCAGGAGTTTCATAAACTTGGCTTTCTGAATACAAATGGTCTGTGTGAGTTGCCAAGGGCAGGGAGGACCAGAGGAAAGGACTTTACATTCAGGAAATTGTTACTACCAAAAGCTTTATTTTCCTCTGTCTGTGAGGGTTTTTTTTGTGTTTGTTTTTGTTTAAGAGAAAATAGTAGAAGTTCTTTATGAAGCTTATGTGTGACTACTTGCTCATAGCTTTTGTTTTTCCCCACAAAAGAACTGAGCTATATGCTTCTGGAGAAGGAGGAGGGAGACTCAGGAGGTAGTCCAGGCTTCTGGGAACAGATAAACTGTGGGTTCCAGTTCATAGTTATTACTGCTAGACAGATGTCCTTTAGGATTGTGTCCAACAACCCTAAGATGAGTTAGAGCATAGGTGCTTGATAGTGAGCTTATGACAAGCTAACAATGTGCTTGATCAATTTGTCAAATTCCTACAGAAACTTTTGAAGTGGGAGCAAACTCGAATGCTCTTGAGGTTCATGTGGCACTCAGATGCTAGATGGACTCCAAGGCAAAGAAATGCAAAGGCTATGGAGAAGACCTGAGCACAGCTGGCAGATCTAGTGATTCATAGTCCTTACAGGATGTGAAACTGTTCTATGTATGTTAATGTTAAAGATATAGAGGAGATACAGACCAGAGTGGAATGGTTAGAGGTATATAGGGAAATAAGAAAGAAAGAGATTCTATATAGAGAGCAAAGAAGCAGCAAAAAAGGAAAAGATATGGAAGATAATGCATGGGGTTTGGAAACAGCAATTTTCACTTTTCTCTTTGTCTCTTGTCTCCAGACTGTGAGAAAAATTAAGCAGGGAAATTAAAAGACAACCTACTTAAAGCAGTTAAATACAGCACTGTAATTAGCAGGTGGGTCTTAATCACTCCCTATGTTTATCTTTTATCTGTTTTTCTTTTCTTTACCAAGCCATCAGGCTTGTCTATTACTGTTTGATTGCTGGGCTGTGTAAGACATTCACTGCACTGCCATCCTAATGGCACTTTTCTCCTGGCTCAGGATTTTCGGTGAGGTGGAGTTGTTGCGTTTCATCTCTTCACAATTAGTATGCCTGCTAACCATGTCTGCAGTGTAAACTGCTCAGTTGGAAGCAAATGAGACAATGTAGTGATGTTATTCTGTATTCAGTGCTCAAGTCTGGGTCTGTTTTTCAGTCAAAGAATTGCCAGCTTTTTTCCATTTCCAAAGCAACATTCCGCAAATGTGTAAATGACACCACCTCCTCTCTCACATGGTGCAAGACTGTACGTCTAACTGCAGCAAAGACAGAATCAAACTGGTGACTTTGTTAGTGAGGAAATGATGTTCTTGATACTTTTCTTAGTCCTCCTCACCCCTCACCTCAGGCAAAACTAACCTCTTCCTCCTTCTCTTCCATAATCTTCTTGTTAAATTGAGATGCAGCAGAAAGATGCAGTCAGTGCTGATTACGGGGAAAAAAATGACACAGTTGGGTAACTGCAAAGTTATTCTAGACTGCTCTTAATTTTTAAGGTCTACTTTACCCCTTGTACTGAAATTAACAATGCAGTTGAAAAAAAAGTGTCAAGACATCCTTAATGAGTTCCATGAACATTTCTTTTTCAAGGATGTGGGAAAGTAATGGTTATACCTGCAGTGACCTGCAGAAGTGACTTCCCATGTGTTTGAAACTTTCTCTTTTCACCAACAGGCTTGTGCTTTTGCAACATTTTAAATGAACAAAAGAATCATGGTTATGGAATTTACGTGGGTTGATAGTCACTCAGGATAGTTTTACCCATTCATGTGCAAAGATGCATGTATTTTCTTGTATTTCCTCTGAATTTTTTTGCTGGAAAAATGTAGCTGGAGATTCAGCTGTACTTGCTGTGCACACAAATCAGGTAGAAGATCAAGTTGGTGTAAAGTTACTGTTCATGCACCACTAGGTTCATCGATAAACTACAAAACATTGAGGAATACTGTGAGATTCATAAAGAAAAACTGAATGCTGGAAGCTCTAGAGGGGAAATTGTTACTTAGGAAGTAGGAATTTAGGCTCAAGTTCTCAGAGTTTTCCTTTAGAGCTTTTACCTCACCTTTCCATTTTGTATGTTTATACATCCTGATCTGATAAGATAGCTCAGGCTATAAGCATATTTAATAGAATGATGGTAAGGTAGTCAATTACCTTATCACTAGTCAGGAAGTCAGTTAACAACTCAGTTAACTGAGCATTCTGTTAAAGACTCTGCCAAATTATAGGCTGAGGGCATAATCTGGCATACTCCAGTCTCTCAGACACACCTTCTCCTGTCCTCTTGCACCCTGAGAATTCAAGGAACATTAATAATAAGAGAAGCACCAAGTACTATCCAAGTACCTGATTTTTTTGTGTAAGTAGTATCTTTTTTTTGTAAGTATCAATTCCTGTGAAGAGGAATAATTCATGAATCAAAGTCAGTCTGAAAAAAGGGAAGCTGTGATTGCAGTTGTAGCAGCAGGTGTACTGCAATTAAAAAAGTGACTGGCTCTTAAATGTGGGTGTAGACGTAGGCTGTTCATTCTTCAAATGAGCTGCCACTGTTATCCTGGCTTTAAAGATGGCAATCTCTTAAATGGCATTTAATACAACTACTAAAGCAAGATAATAAGATAACAATTTATTGCTAAAATATTAATTGATATTTTGAAAAGCTGTAACTTCCTTGCCTAAGCACTTTTGTCAAATGCTAATTAAATACATAGACCTTCTCTTGTACATTTAATGTAATAACTTCACATCTATTGCTTCTCTGGTTTTTGGTAATTGCTTGACTGTGTTCTCCAGTATGCTCTTCATCCGGAGTACATGGCAATGGATTATTAAGAAGTTCTGTTCCTGCACAGCCAGACTGAGCAAGGCGTCACATCAGAGCTTTTGCATAAGTTTCCAAACTGTACGACTCACAGTAAGGTTGGCATGTAAATCTTAATTGTGAAGTTGTCACCCTAACCACAGTCATCAACAGCAGCGTACAGTTATGTACTGTCTGCTCCAAACTACCTGGTAATAAAACTAAAATTGCAATAAGTAGTTTTTAATTTGGTGAAGAAAGAGTAATATAGTTTTGAATTAGAGGCCCAGCATCTGTCAGATGTAGCTCACTTTTCATTGAAGCTTCATGCATAGGACCCATCTAGGAGTACTAATCAGAATGAGTAATGATCTTCCCATCCATATTCCTGGCCCTTGGCTGTAACTCAGGCTTGAAACATCAATGCTGCTCTTACGCATTCAGCATATTCTAAAGACAGGTAGCTCTTCCGAAAACAAAAAGGTACTACTCTGGAATGTCACGTTTCTTACCTTATTAAGTGTTTAAGTGTCAAATTCGAGGTACATTATTGATTGCAATAAAATAATTATGAAATGGTAGCTGTTGTCAGAAGTTCTATATTCATATTCTCCAACACTATTAGACTCTCATCTTCAGGAATGGCAGTTTTTGGTGTTCTGCAAGACTACTTCTGATTTGTTTTATTTTGGTAGATACATATTCAGTATGACTGTGCATCTTGGATTTTTGTAAAGGTATTTGCAAGTAGAAGTGGCTTAATTTTTCTTATTGCATAATTACTGAAAGCACTTTGAAGCTTCAAATGTATGTTTGGCAACTTCCAGTGGATTAAGGGAGAGACTTGAAGGATTTGGTCCTTGGAAGAGAAAACATTGCTTGTAGGCAACTTTCTAATATTTCTTTCAGCTGCCGTTAGCTACATTGTCACTCTTTTTTTTTTTTTAACCTTGTTAACATTCCCCATTTTCATAACTGTTTCTGTGACTGCTGCTTCAGGAGCAGAAAAACCCCTGCTTCCTCAGCTCAGAGTAATATCTTGCCTGTTGACAATGAGATACTGTTCTGTCACTTGTGAGTGCTCTTTCCCCTGTTGCGCGGTAGTGCAGCTTCTTCGTTCTTCATGTACACCATTAATCTTCTCTGATCTGTGGCTGTTTAGGATCTCCTGCATCTTTTTACCTTTCCTAGGGTTCTGGGACACCCTGAATCCCCAGGATGCAGTTGCAGCGGCCCTGCAAATGTTAGCTATGTGGCTACAGGTTACCTGGTTAGACTATGTGCCATGTGGAAGACATTCACAGGGTGCTTTTATTCCTCCGTTTACCTCAAAAAAAAGACTTTTCCCCCAACTCTCAGTGTTTTCTGGGGCCATAGTTTTGTGTTCAAAAGGTCCTCTTTTTCTTACCTAAGACACAATTTTAATCTTATTTGAATCAGCAGTTGGTAAAGATCTGGCCTTTAGATGATTAAAAACATTTGAATGCAAAATTATCCACAACCAGTCTACTATATATAAGTTTGCAGATTGTGATTGGAAGCAGAAACAATTACAAACATTTATTTTAACTAGAAGTTATATTTTTCTGCCCTCTCTCAATTATGATCCTGGGAGGTTACCAATCCTAATTTAATTGCACAGAATGGAGCAATATTTTTCATTATGAATGAGCTAACCAAAAGATTTATGTCGTTGCTTAATGCTGTTTAGACTGTATTTAAAGTTTTGGGAAAGAACAGGATACTAATTGAAAATGAATAAATGTGTATGCAGACAGGCTATTCAGGAAGTCTAATTAAAACAGTATTACCATGAGCTACTTATATCAAGCTTTTTTTTTTTCCTGATGTTCACCGTTGGGGAAAAATCTCAAAAGTTAACAAAAATAAACACATAAACTTACTCTAGAGCACTGTATATTGCAGACTTGTGCTTTAGGTGAATTTTCCAGTATGATCTGCAGAATTCAGACTATAGAGGACTGCTTGATCAATTAAATATACTCTGAGGCTGATTTTGTACACTGTCCACAGCTTGATCAGTGTTTAATATGCTACCAGAAGCTAATATTCCATGTCTTTGAGTAAAAACCTTAGGTATCCATTTCACAATACCTATAGGTCTAGGTGCTAGAAAAAAAAAAAAAAAGGTCTGTACAAGTTAAAATTGTAGCTCTTAACTCCAATTTTGAGGAGGTAAATACTATTCAGTACTAGTGTGAAGTGCAGTGCAACCCATTTTCAACAAAGAGCACTAGTCCCTTTACTTTGCCAAACTTTATTGCAGTAGTGTGGGTGAGAGCAGAAGCTCCCTGCAGGACCAGCCTCTAACATGCCTTCCAAAAGAACAGGAAAAACTTATCTCTCTTTCCTTTGATGTATTCTATAAAGGTTATTATTTTAAAAGCAAAAAGTAAAATTCTCGAGTTATAGTATGAAAAAGCCACATTTCTGTCACTATTGAAAAGCAACTGGTTTTTCAAAGGGATTCAGCTGCTTGAGGCCTTATGGACCACAATTATTTTTTGTAAAAAAAATCAATTATTTTTGATGTGGAACTTAACCAAGCACATCAACTTCTCAAGACTCAGCACTGAGCGATGGGGAGTGATGTCAGAAACACATGGCAGCGTAGATATTTTCTGTGTGTTTCATTTCTGCTTTCCATGTTAGGGTTTGCAGCCAGAAAAAAATTGCTTATCTTATGAATTGGGTGTGTAGCAGTTGTGTTCAATGCAGTCTATTCAAACTCTGTGCAACACAGGAAGTGCACACAGAATAAGGCAAACTAAGCAAGCTACCATTAATGAGTTTTTCAGACATATCCTACTCATCACTTAGGGTTTTATGTGCTGTAACTGCTGCACCTCTGATTTTTGGTGTGGTGACTGACAGGCACCAGATTAACTGCACTTTGGTTTCTGCTACTTTTGGTGGTGCACAGAAACGTTATCGGTAAAGGCTACAGCTTTTAGGTTTGTGCCTCGGTTTATGGGACCTAATGAGGTAATGTTCTGTGGCTCATCAGGCTGGTCTTCTGCAGCCAAAAGCATGCTTGGTGATATGCTTCTGAAATTGTTAGTCTTGAAGGTGTTCTCTGACGGCAGCACTGTGGGCTTTGCAATTTTCTGTTTAACTTCAAGAAATCCTTCTGCAAAATTGTTTATAGAACATGTTGCTCTTATCTTTGTGAACATTAAGCAGTTTTTCCCTTTTGCTTTCTGTTATAATTTAGTTCTCAGAGCTTCCATTTTTGAGGCCACAAATGCAATAAGCCTTTTATTCTTTGTGGAAGCTTGCAGCTAGAAGCCATATATTGGTTTACATACTGAATGCTGATGAGGGCTCACACTGGGCTCGCTAAAGTGAACTGTAGCTAATTTTTATTAAAAGTGATATTTAGAATAAAGTAAAATTGTTACATATTCAGAGTCTATGCATGGATGTATGCATGCAAAGAACTAGCTATTCCCTCACAATTTTAGGTGATTATCTATGGTGTCTTTTTTGGAGCTGCATCTAACAAAGTTAACTTGAGCTGGCAATGGTACATGAAGCAGCAGCAACCACTGAAGTGGTTCACTCAGCCTGTGCTTTCACTTCCTTTGTGGATTGCTTGTCTTTCTCCATCTGCTGTGTATCAAGCCTAGAGTAACTTCCTACTTAAGGACACCTTAGACAACAAACTTTCTTGTTATTATGTCTTTCAGGCTGAGCTGATTTTCAAGCAGCAAGTCTGAAGCATCTGTATTTAACACTCTTGCCATACAAGAAGAGAATAGTATGTGTGTGTGTGTGTAGCCATGGAATCAATTTGGGAAATTTGAAACAGAATTGCCTTAAATATCTATCACACTTTGTGAATGGCTATGATTATTTTGTTTTTATTTAGCTAATTATGTTTCCAACTAGGATAGCTAAAGATTGCTACATTGGATTCTCTCTGATTAACTGCCTTATGAATTTTTAATTTTTGTGATATTACTTGATTGCTGCTTCATCCTGTAATTTACTGATTGGCCTGAAATATACTCATTTCAACATTTCAACCCTAACATCAGTATGTATTTGAGTAGTTTTCAGGAAGTTGTGGCAGTTTGCAAAGCAGTAAGTGGCTGTGTCAAAATTCAAATGAATCTGTTTACAGAAGATCAGGTTACACTTCCAAAAGTCATTTGAAAGCCTTTAGCAATATTGAAGTAGTTCATCTGAGATTTCCTAGCATTCAAACACTGGTTGGAAAATACGCCCTACAAACCTTCACACTGTGTTCTCCACTGCATTGCAATAGTTCAGGAACAGCAGAATGTTCATCGTCCTCTAATAAAATCCTGATTGCCCAACTTGATTTACTTTTAATTGTTCTGGATTTCTGTAAGTTCTCACAGTGTCCTTGAAACTTCTTAAAGAAGAGACACAGCTATAACACCCTGACTTTCATGTAAATCAGTTGTAAAATTTGTGAGGGAGAGTCAGAATGCAAACTATTTGTTCAAGATGTTAAATGAAATGTGTAAGTGTTTAAAAGTGAGGACAAATGCTCAAGGCACTTTATTTTGAACGTTTCTGAGACGTGGACTTTATTGCTGTTGACCTCAGAGCTGACACTTCTGGAAGTAGCCTGTGCCTTCTGTAAATGTTTCTCTTCAATTTTATTTTTTAATGACACATTACCACAAAACTTGTTTTGGGCTTGAGTCTGAAAAGCCAATGGCTGCATTATTAGAGGAACAATTTCAATCTGCTTTCTGGCATGCAGATATGAATCCACAATTTGTCACACAAAATGACACAGCTGCCACTCTGTGAAGCTAGAAGACTAGGTCTTGGTGATTGAAGCAGTGTGAGCATTATAGTTATAAATCTAAATTAAAGTACATACCCACGTAATTCTGTCTTTTGCCCAGCTAGTATTAATTGTAGGATGAGGATGATCTCCTCTTAGTTCTAAGAATGCTTTAACAAAACTCTTATTGCTTATATCAGTTCTGTATTTAGTTGAAAACATACTGTGTTCAGAGGTTTGGTTTCTATGATTTAGATACATTGAAGAAAGGAAAAGATAATAGCTTTTTATACTAAATTAAGTTTGAAAGAACTTGTTTGTTTCAGATACTAAAACATGTGATTTCAACCAAAACCGAGTGATTAAGTCCCTTGTCAGATGAAAAATAATTCATGATTTATTTATGAGAAAATGCAAATATGCTAACTGGAAGGTTATTCAGCTTGGAATGAATATTTGATCTCTAGTGTACCTTAGGACAGGCAAAACTCTCCAACTAGGAGAATCACACTAAAGCGATGGCCAGAATTTTGAAGTTCAATTATACTCAAAATTTAAATGAAATATTTGCAAATTCTCTTGATTTGTGTCAGTAAGTAGTATTTTTGTCAGTTGTGCCACAGATCGTATTTGAATGACTCTAAAAAGCAGTGCTGCTTCTTGTGACTTTAGACATCTGTGCTTCAAAATACAGCTATTGGGGAACAAGGGTTCAGTTGAAAAGACTGCAAAGGCAGTTGTTTCTTCCTGTGGGTCTTATTTCCTCTTGCCTAACTGTGGTCTATCACCCATTAGCTCAAAACTAGGCAAAAGAGCCTTCACTAGGTAAGTATGCAGTATGCATACCCAGGGGTTCTGTGATAAATGCTCCTTTCCAACTGACGATATCCCCATACTGATGAATGTATACTTTGTACAACTTCTCTCACCCTTATTGGCATGTTTCTTTATGATCAGAAGAGATGAATTTTGACTCTGAGCAAGTTCTTACTGCTGGACTTCCAGATGCTTACATGCTGGTTTTTTACACTTGTTTTTACTGTCTCTAGAATAGAAAATGATTGGTTTCTGTTTCTATCGGATTGTATCTCTTTGTGAATGTTGCTGTTCAAAGCATTTAGGTCTCATTTCTCCTCACAGTCCCTTCATAGCCTTCTCAGCTGATATTCAACAGTGTTCATGTAGATGGTGTGGATTTCATTTGCCATGTGTGCATGGCAGCTCTTCTGTAACTTTTGGATACAGAAGAATATTCTGTGTGAAAGGCCAGAAGTTCCTATATCTTACAGAAAGAAATAGAAGATTATACATATACATTTGTTTACCTGGAATGTATTACTAAACTGGCTGAAGTTTGAATCCAAGCTGTTGCATTTCTGAGAAGCTAAATAGTTAAGTAATTTACAGTGGGTAATCTGTATGATGAATTTCTCCTCTTTTCCTGTTAACAAATCTTCTATGAAAGTTTAATATATCTTCTCAGATGTACTTACTGTTTTAATTCATCTTTTGCATTCATTCTGGTTGTTTCATTTGAGCCATGAATTATTTGCAGATTATTAGTGTTTAAAGTGCATTGATGAATCTTGATTGAGCTTTGACTTTGTTATATGGGAGGATAATTTTTGTTTTGATGTACAGGTGGAGATGAAATTAGTTTCTGGTGGGACCATCCAATCCATAAGGTCAGTTATAGTGTGCGATTTATTTTTTTATTGTGAGAGAAGGCACTGTAATTGTTGGCATAAAGGACAGTTATGAAGCAGCCTTCTGCTTCACCTACTTGTCATTTGTTTCTAATCTTTTCCCTAAAATAAGTGTTTAGGGTCACTGGAGTACAAGATTACCATACCTTTCTGGATAGCTTTCTGTTGTTGTTGATTTCCTCTAGCAAAAAAAACCCCACCCCAAACATTATTTATTCCAGGAACCAACCCAGCACCTGAGACAGGCAAAACAAGCAGAAGGAGAAATGTATTGTTTAGAAAACTTTATCAAGGGACTCCCTGTAATTTCCTTTTGCTGTTGGTAACACTGTACACATTTTGCTATTAAGGGAACAAAATCTGATACTTTGTTCTAAAGCCATTTATGGATTCCAGAGTTTATTCAGTTCTAATATTAAGTACTCACTACACTTAGGAAAATCACTGAGGGGAGAAAAAAAAAGGAGGGAATAACAGCAGTTTATTGATTTCATCTGTGTAAACATCTACACCTGCCCCTCCACCAATCAACAGTAACAACAAAATAACCACAATTCATGCAGATGTAGCAAAAAAGAACTTTAGCTAAGAAAGATACATTGAATATAGGACCTGCCCTTCATATTGCCCTTGGAACACTCAGGTAAAAGATCAAATGAGTATATAGTGCCAGAGAAAAATAATTCATGTGATGAAGTTAGTTTTATGGACTGTAGTATGTTCCTAGCATATTCCCCTCAGCCTCCCTCGCTCACACGCAAAGGTGCACAGTCTGCAGAACTTCAGAGCCTCCAAAGTTCATCTATTCCCCTTTATGCTGAAAATGCTGACCAGAAATCTAAGGGGAACAGAAAGTTCAGGCAGGGAAGCTCCATCTGTAACTCACTGTTTTCCATCATGTACAGCATGAAATATCATCCCAAATTTGAAGCCTGCATCCATACTGAGGAGTAACAGCTGCGATGTGCAGAGACTTGCATCCAAATATCTGAATTTGCTTGCTGTTAGATATTTTTGTTTGTTTAAAGAAAATGTTTGTGATGCAGTTGCTTATTTTCTAGGGAAAAAACCCCACCCAAATGAATGATGTCAACACAGAAACAAAAAAAGAGTGCTTCTAGTTGGTTTAGCAATTTGTTAAGCTAATGGGATTTTTTGCTTTTGGTAATATTCCTCATATGTATTCTCAGCATATCCCACTATAAAGTCCCATGGAACCATTATAGTGTGTGCTGCAAATGTTTATTGCCAATATGATAAATCATTTAACAATGCCCAGACAATCAAAACAGATTTACTAAACAGGTTCAAATCTCTTTATTTTAACAAAAGCCCTCCAGAACCCTCAGAAAAAGTAAATAAACCTTTGAACCATTCCATGCATATTTAAAACAAACAAAAAAAAAAAAGAGAAAGAGGCAGCAGTTGGTGTGACTGATATTTTTGGTATTTTTTTCCTGTGATACAACTTGGCAATTATGCAAGTGACCTATTTATGATTTTTCTAGGGATTTTCTAGGATTTGCATAATGTAAAGTGCTGTTGCAACGACTCTATAAGTAGGCATCATGAAACAAGGTTCATCAAGCACAAGGAATTCTTTTTTTGAAGAAAAAAAAAATGATGTGTGGAAGCTGGCAGCTTTTAAATCATGCCTGTTTACATTGTTTCTTGTGATTACATTGGCACATTTCTGATGGCAGAGGCATTGTACTAATTCATCTGTTGGGACTTGTAAGTAGTCAGAAGAATTCTCTAATTTGAGAACAAAACAATGAGATGCTTCTTGTGTGTATTTATGCACTGGAGGTATAAACTACTTATATGAGGGTTAACTTGAATCTACTTCACATCCTTGGTATTTTATAAAGTAAAACCTTTCCCTAAGCCTGTTCCAAAACAAGGTATAATAAAGCAGGTTGGCTTTTGAAGGTACTGTGCCTTCCTGCTCTTTTGTTTAAATCCCTGAGCCAGGTGGAATTCACTCAGCGCTAGTGGCCCATCTGATTGCAAGGCTGAAAGATCACAGTTGTTAAGGGAGGTCCCTGATAACTGGAGAAAAGATAACGTTGTACCTATCTTAAAAAATAAATAAACATTAAAAGGAGGACCTTGGGAACTATAGCTTGATCAGACTTCCTTCACAGGTCACAGTAAACGTGTTTAGAGTGCCAGTCCCAAGCACATAGAGAACATGTGTGCAAACACAAGTGGCCAGCATTGATGTACCAAATGCAAGCTGTGTTTTTCCAACCTGAAGTGCTTCCTGTTTCCAAGTGCAATGTTTCATGTTGCCTTGCAATGTGGATGAGAGGAAGCCAGTCAAGGTGTAACATGGTTTGACCTTTGTACAGTTTTGACATCGTTTGCAACATTCTCATGTGGAAATGTAGGAAGTATGGGCTGGATAAATGATGGGCTGAAAGACCACCGTACTACTGATTTTAATTGGAGGCCAATTCTTTTCCTTAGAGCTGTAGCATTATAGAAATACTGGTTTCAAGAGACTTCTGTATTTTTTTATATAGTCGGAAACAGTTTGAGCTCTGTCTTTGACACTGTGCTTCAGAACATGGAGGCACTTCTGGATTTCCTCTTTTCTAAACCAGCCGTCTCAACCTATCAATAGAGGTTATGTACTTTAGGCCCCTGCCCACAGTGGTAAGTCCTACAGTATACAGAGGTCAAGCTTCTGAGGACTCTCTTTGAACTAGGCCACCCAAACCTGTACTTCAGCTGCCATCTCACCAGAGTTGAGTGATGAACGTAAACTGTAGTTTGAGAGGTTTTGGGAGACCTTTAGGGGGAAAATGTATTGCCAAGAGTCTGTGTACTTGAAGGTTTTCAAGATTTTGCTGTGGAAACCTGTGACTGACCTGATGTAGTGGTAATTACACTCTAGCTTAAGTAGGAGGTTGGACTAGATGGCCTTTGGGATCCCTTCCAACAAATATTTCTATGATTGTGTGATTCACTTAATATGAAGGCTGACTTGTTTTTTAATGCTGAGAATTTTTCTCTCTTCCGTATTGCTAAACAGTGCTCCAAAGAACTAAATGATAGAACTGGAAGGTTTGTTTCCAAATGATGTTGTTTCAAAGTGTTCAGTTAAGTAACTTCTGAAAAGAATAGAATTTTAATTTTTAAAATTCTGAGGATTTTTAATTCTGTAAGATTGTGAACTTAAATCAGGAGGATGTCCTCTTTCATGTGATTAAAGGGCACATATCTTAAGTCTTTTTTCAGGACGAATGCCATGAATACCATCCTTATTTTTCTAGGGCCACAATATGAATGCAGTTTTGTACAGGGGAGGAGGTCAATTCACAGGGTGCTTCTGTTCATTGCTTCGGTATGCTGTGGCTGTGTTGAATTTTTTTTTTGTGATTTAATTTCCTTTTATGAATCTAGTTGAAGTGTCAAGAATTTTTTTCAAAGGGAATAGACTGTAATTTCATTATGAGTATCACAGTTACAGGAAATTCAACACTGAAAGCGTTAAGTTTGCAGGGAACAGAAATTAAAGAATTTGGCCTGGAATATTTTGAAATACTTCCTATCTTCATAAAAATATTAATGAATAAAATAAAATCTCAGAAGTATGTAGAAGTTTGTACGTGTCTGATCTGAAGGAGACAATGTGGTTGGGGTTTTCCTGTTACAAAAGCGTGCGTTTCAGATGTTGGGAAGACCATAGGAAGCTTTGAGCAGAAGGCTGGGATCCTGTGGAGCGAGTCAGGGAATCCTCTGTACATGTGACCCCTGGTGTTGCTCCTCAGGAGGCTTCAGTTCCCGTTTACTTCGATGGCAACTCCTCTGGCTTTACATGGTGAAATGTGAAGATGGATGTTTAATTGTCAAACACCTTTTCCCGTGTGCTTTCAGAATATTCGGTATCTGCATGTTCTCACGTGTGTATCGTGTGAGATACTTGACACTTGGTAAAACAGAGAACCAGCAGCTTTCCCTGGAGAGTTTATCATCTAGGATCTGAAATGTGACATTGAGTGGATAAGAGCAAAGTGGAGTGAGAATAAAGCAGGACTACAGATAGCATCTCAGGAAAAAAAATGTAGAGTGGATGTGTACCTCTCTGAAAAGATCTTTTAAAGCTAATGCTTCCATATACATTTTGCAAGCAGGGATGTTTGGGGTCTGTTGTGTGGAGAGTTCTAAGAGCAAAATCTTAGCAGAGTTTTGGAAGGAAAATAGAGCAAAATTAATAACTTGAGTTAAGTTCCTAAAAAAAGGTTCTTAAAAAAGGAGAATGTTCTAGACTAGCAGGGGAAGACAGCTAATGCCAAGGAAGCTTGTAGAGAATGAGATTTCAGTAATTAATGGTGCAGTTGTGAACCAGTGATTTGATGTGCAAGCAGAAGGGGAAGGGTGAATTTCTTAGCTACTGTAAAGAAATAGCATCAGGTTTTCATGTAAAACAGATGAGAGAAAGGATCTAGTGGTGACATACACCTATGAGAAAGGAAGGTGCTTAACAACTGTACAGCTAAGCATTCAAAAACAAATTTAGGGAACTCCATATTAGCTTGGGGAAGCCAGAGTAGGCTGCAGGGTTTTGGAAGAAGTGGAGCTCTCAATACCTTCCAAAAAAAGAAAACCAGAGTCTGGTTTACTCAGGTTAGAGTTAAGGACCAAAACTTTCTGACATGGCTGCTCGTGTTGAAGACAGTGAGACCTCTTTCTCTTCTTGCCAGTGTGGCCATCAGAGGAGGAGAGAAGTGGTCAAAGGGTAGAAATGCAGCAGGATGGTCAGGTTTTGGAGGAGGGAGAGTTTATGGAAGCCAGCTGAATGGTATCTATGAAATGCCTTGCTTCAAGCCTCTTCCAGCTGTGCATTGTGATGGTGGTTCTGAGAAAGCCATAGCTGTATTTGAGAAAGCCACAAACAAAGGGTGAGACCACCTTTAATTTTTTCTTTATCTTCTCTAGTATATGCTTACACATCACTTTCGGTTATAGTGTATGAGTTCTTATTAAGCTGCACTTCCTTACCATCTGCAACCATTTTCTGACTAATTTACACCCACCTATAATGTTCTTTAGCACAACAAGTCAGCTTACTTAAAGATCTGCTTTTGGGCTTACCTCTTTTTAGAAAGAAAAGCTATGGTCTGGTTTTCTACATAATAGTTAAACAGCATAAATGGAATTGGAATAATTTGTTTTTCCTCTGCTGAACAAAAGATACTGTGTTTGTTCAGGAACTTAAAAAAAAAAAAAGCATATGCCAAGGAATATGTAACAGTAAGATAACACATGCCTCAAGGAACTCTGTGAGGAATGTGCCTTTGAAAAGATTTTATTTCTGTATTTCTTTCTGAAAAGAATTGTCAAGATATGAAAAGCCAACAGGGAGCTGTCACTAATGCACCAAACAGATTTTATTTACAGCGCATTTGCACCTAGTGCCTTCCAGTCCAAAAAGACATAACTAATGTCCTGGAATACTAGTACATAAGTTTTAGTGGTTTTGAAGGAGAAAGTAACACAAGATAGGCATAAAAGTGGAAAATATGGATCCTGATGTGCAAGTACTTGTAGAGAAAACGTGTTCCCATAGGTATGCTCTTACATGGATTGGATTGCAGACTTGTGGTCTAAGTGTGTGTGTCTTCACTAAACTGGTGATAAATGGTTTCAGAAGTTTAGGAAATATCTGCCACTTCTAACTAATGGGAAAAAACATCTGCTTGTTTTAAGTATAGTATATCTTTAGTCACTGTCCAGCTTTTTTGTACGTGATGCACCTCATCCTCTGATGGACGTAGGCAATAAGTCTTGCCCTTGATCACTCTAAATTTACACTCGCGTGTTTCTTTGGGTAATCCTGAAATAATATTTATATGAACCCTGTTTTCTTTTTTTCCCCTCCTTCTCTTCCTCCCTAATCTCCAATATAATTTTAGCATAAGCAGCAATCTAACTGGATTTGCTTAGAAATCCTCTGGAAGATTTTTTTTTTTCCTCCAAAGCAGTGACTGCAAATCACTTGTACGTATCTCAGCAGCCCTGTAAAACAGGAAGCCCACATATAGCTATGTAGTCATTGATGATCACTTGTTAATGACTAACTCTTCAGTTTGTGGCACTCAGTTCTTTGTAGAGTGCAGCTGTCTACTGTCCCTTTCCTCCCTTCTATGGGCAGTGACAGGTTGTCATCTGCTCTCCAAAAGCCCTTGAGCCAGTCTGTATGAGGGACACTCTCACCCAAGCCACAAGTACCAACATTGACTTCTTACTTTGTCTGTGCTGTCTCTTACTTCTGCGTATGTCCTTTTTGTTTAGGGGTAACAGTAAGGAAGCTTACTAGTGGTACTCAGATATAAGAGAAACAGTAGATGATATTGTGAAACAATTGCTGTAGAATAGTTTTTTATTTTCTTTCCTGAGAAACACCTTTACAAATATTTTTTGAAGCCCAGAAGGTTTTAAGCAACTTGAATGTTGGACTGCAACAACATCAACACAAGTTATATTACATTTTAGTTCCATTCTCAGATTTGTCTCAGTGTTTTCTCCATTTTATTTCATGCTGATATTTATAATTTCCTGGTTTATAATCTTTTTTGTGTGTGTTTTTTTGCAGGTGAGCAAGTTATGTGGGTTTTATGATTGTTTGCTTGCTTGTTTCACCCTTCTGACTAATCAGTTTAGTGATTTGAATTCATATTTCAGTGTAAGTTTTCTCTTTCATGATTTGTTCTGACAGTGTTCATCACCATAGCCCTTTGGCACTGAAGGCAGTATCTTTAAGGAAAGAAATTATAGTACTGGGAGATCACTTTCAATACAGCACAGAGAGGTTATTTGCTTTTCACAGCCCCTTTCCTACTCTGCTGGGTTGTGCTGTAAGGCAGCAATTGCTGGTCTTATTTCACTCCAAGGAAGCACCATTTTGCAAGATAGGATAAGAACTGGTAAGCAGTGGTTTTCTCCATAAAAGGAGCATTATCTCTGGTGCTATTGCCAACTCAATGAGTGAAAAATACTTTTTCATTTCCAAAATTGTTTTGCAAGAGCTGTTTGAGCAAAGCTGGGATATCGCAGGATGAAGCAGCTCACAGAACAGGATTTTTTTAAGTCTCATTTTGAAGTACAGAAGAGAAATTGTCCTGCCTCCAGACTTTGCTGTAGGTGTTCTGCGGTGTGATCTCCAGTAATATGTCCAGGAAACTCTGAAGATGTTCTCAAGCTGAGGTGCAGGGAGATGAATGAGGAGGATAAGATGAAAGTTTGTGTTTCCAAGTAATCCTAAACCATGTACATTTGCCTCTTTTTGCCTGATCTCTGCCATAGAGTACTATTCAAAGATGGCAAATCTAAGTTCAATTGTTTCTCTTCTTGGAGGAAAACAGTAAGTAACAAGAGGGATGTCTAGATTTCCTGGACTTGGTTTATCCAGGAAAGCTCTGCAGAACTGAGACTAGAAAAGAGCTAAATGCAGAACTGGTCCTTCCAATTTGCAAATGTTCCTGTGCCTTGGTAAGGATGAGACAAAGCACAAATGAAGACATGAGGGCTGCTTGCTCTCTCCACCTCAAGGCAGGGACACAGGCGTTGCTGTACCTTGAGGCTATGGAGGAATTTTCTGCAGCTGCTCCTGGGAAATGTAGCATAGTACTATATGTGGTGTTGACAAACTGCCTTTTCTCAGTTGAGATCTTATATAAATAAAAACCTTCAAACCCAAACATTTCTTAAACTGGATCATTATTACAATTAAGACAGCGAAAGTTCAAAATGTGATGGAGAGGAAAAGTGTTTCAAGACTGCAGGTAGAATCTAAGCATGTAGGAAAAACTGCCTTACTGGTGTTGAGTATAGCAGATACAGTTGTGTGGTGATGTCTTTTTTATGATGCCTAGATCTGTCAGGGTCCAGTTTGATATAACCTTCACTTTGTGGCAAGGATTCTTGAGTACTTAGATGAATGAGTATCCTCTTTTTGAAATAAATTATTTAGTCACAAGATTGAGTGCAGACACGTTCAAATTCAATACATTGTTGACTATGTACAGTGAATCAGTACACAGTGTTCACACTGCTAGTACAGTTATGCCATCCAATATTTAACATTCTTGCCTTTCATTTAGTCACTTCAAGTCTTCTGCCTCTTCAGAACTTCACATTTTCTTTAAACAGTGAAGAGAAAGAAGTTTTTAGTAAAACAGAGACTTAGGAAGAAACTTTGAAAGGAGGAGGTAAATGTAACTTTTTGGGAGATATTTATCACCTTTTTTTTCCTTCTGTCATTTTCATTTCCCTCTTTATTTTCTGCTTTCAAACTAGCTGGACCTGGTTCAAATACTCATGCTATTTTGACGATATTTATGGATCAAAAGAATATGATTTCCATGGCAACTGCTCCAGGTTCTGAGCAAATATCAGCTTTGAAGGTGCTTTCTCTTTTTTGGGTTTGTATTTTGTGCTTATTTGATTAACCCCAGGAAGGATTTAGATCTTGTTTATAAACACAGGACTTAATTTGAAGAAAATCGAAGTTCAAAATAGAATGGAGCGTTCAACCCATTAGATCCAGCCGCACAGTTCTATCAGATCCTTGCTTTGTCCTTGAGTGTTTAAGCTGGTACAACTTTCAAGAAGCAATCTTTAGCATAAGAAATACGATGTTGCATACAATTGTGTTATTTCATAGTTTTTAAAGAAGTGTTCTGAAAGAGTTATTCTTATTTATAGTTCTGTGGGCCACCGGCTGTCCATTTGATGGTGATGCATATGATGTGGGTAGATTACAGGGTGAAAATGTAGCTGCTAAGCTGAATTGAAGGATAAGTATTCTGAATGTTTTGTTGGTTTTTTTTTTTCCTTAATATTGCTTTTCCAAGTAAGGACTCGCTATAGTTATCACAGATATTTTTGAGTGTGTGAATGCAATCGAAATGTTTCGTGTTGTCAAAAATAAGATTGCGAGTGCAGTCTTTAGTTTTGAGATACATGGAGCACTGTGCGAAAGTTCTAGGAACCAAACTTCAGCAGAAGTGATCCAAAAATATTTTGGGGATTGTTTTCGCACATGGGTCAAGTTGCAAAGTAGATAATAAAGAGTCTGAGAAAGCAGATTACTGGTGCTGCGTGAAGGATGAGAGCTCAATGTTGTCCTGTCAGAGTCTCTCCCGGGGACTTTCACTGGAAGAAGCTTCCCAAAGTCAACAGTTACAATTTGGTTCCTGAGCCCCGATTTCAGAAGGATGGAAAATAGATAATTTATAAAGGTGATAGATATAGTAGGTATGAGATTGCTGTTGATAAATACACTTACTGCAGAAGTGCTAATATATAATGAAAATGCTGCTAATACTTATCTTGGGGATTCCTCACCCTAGAGTGAGAAAAGCACACTTCTTAACCAAGGAATGTCCCTGTCTTGGTAGAGGAAGAGGAGTACAGCCCATCAACTGTCTTCATTCTGTTTCGAAGCTGTTTGTCTGCTTGACCCTACCATTTATAGCCAAAACGGTACTGTCTTGCCTCTGCAAGCTTTCTTCTCTTGACTGCAGACGCTGGCACTTTTAACACTTTGTGTGCGACTCCCATGACTGGAAGTACAAGTACTGCAAGTGTAGGCTGTTTTTGTTGTAGAAGATTTGTATGGAAGGGATGGAGCAGATTAGCTTTTCCTGTTGAGAAGTGGAAGTTGCTTGTGTGTGGTAGCTGGTAGACGAGAGCCTTGTTGGCAACTATTTGTTGCCGTTTCATGTTTCTGTGCCTCTTCTTAATGATGGGAAGCTTGCTCTGTAAACACTGATAAACGAACCTGATTGTTGACTGCACGTAGTAAAATGCTTTAGGACAAAGTTTTCTCACTTGAATGCTGTCTCTGCCTGCATGTTAGCTCCTACTGCTGTGGACCTTAATCTTGAAACAGCCATAATATCCTTGTGTTCAGTGTACACAGCACCAGGTTCTTTCAAAGGAGTCAGTACTTGTTACCCACTGTTATGAGAAAAAAAAAAAAACATTAAATTCAAGGATCCATGAAGTGAATATCAAATTTTGATAAGCATTTCATGAATTGTTGAGAAGTCAGCCATACTAAAAAATAATGAATTTGTGACTTTAAGGAATGGAATAATCCTTACTCTAAGGCTCAACTTTTCTAACTATGGTTCAGAAGTGCTGGGATGTGTGTGTGCGTGTTGTGTGTTTGTGCGTTGACGTGCACACATATCAACAGTGATGGGAATACCTACATTTGTCAACGTAATATTTATTCCTCATTATACCTTGGTGCTGATATTTCAAGGAATGAAGCAGGGGACTTGTAGGGCACAAAAGAATGTGATTATTTCATAGTAAATTTTAACTCTATGTCACAATACATATTCATGAGAAGGCAAAATAGACTGCACAAGCGTTTCCTAGTTATCTGGTATGTACATGAAATATGATTTAGAGATAAAAATAAGGCATTTATTATGAGCAACACCACCTCCTCACGTGTTATTGGCAATGTTGGAAATCTTACTTTTGGTCATTGCACCACCAGTTGCTAACTCCAGGATTATTGAAGTAGGTACAGGTACAAAGATTCCAAAGACACGTAAAGAGCTGAAATCCATGTAGAAGAAAGAGAAACTAGAAGGAGGCTTCACCTGGGGACGAGTTCAGTGCCAACATTGAAGACTTAAGCCCATTTCTCCTCCTTCTTTTTTCCTCCACAAAATCCACAAGGTAAGGAAGACTGGGCAGGAATACTTTGGGGCCAGTGCACAGTGTTATGGAGTAAACATCCAGGTGGGGATGGGAGTCTTGAGTGCCTTATGGTTGTGATGTTAGATGATCCTTTATGGCTGTCATTGGACTGCTCCACAGTGTCATGCAGGGCAGTGCAGAGGGCAGTAAATTCACTGTGCTTCTGGAGGTCTGGAGACCTCAGTGACAGCCTTCAGAACCAGTGGACTTACCTTGTTTTGCTCTTGGACGTGGCCTATCTTTTCATTCATTTTCCAACTGGTCAGTAAGCTGTATTATCCTAATTGAATTTGGTTAAACAATGCTCAGAAATTCCCTAGCCTAACAATAAAGCAAAGGCATAAGGTTTGATTTTTGGTCTCTTCAGGGACTCAGTCTCTCTAAGTATGCTGGTTAGATTGTAGGGAGTTATGATGTTGACTAATTTTGATTGCCAGCCTTTAAATAAATGCAGCGTATGGATGTGTTTGATGGAACATTAGAGAGGAAAAAAAGAAAGAAAGAAATCTTATAATATTTTTCTTCATGTTTTTCTGTATCACCACCCACACTGTTGGCTGCTGTCATCTGGCTTTGATATTTTCTTTAATGAACAACAGTCTCAAAGCAAGGTAGCTTTGGCTACTTAGCTCCTCTGAGGCCTTAAAGTTCGTGTGTCATTTCGTGGTATTGCATGGATGGGAAGCCCTGGACGCTCACACTAATGTTATTTAAAAGCCAGATACTAAGAGTGCTTTCCAATTTTATTTTCTAATTTCATTGATGCCTTTGTTCCTTAGAGAGCAAGGGTATAACTCTGTTTACAGTGTATTTATGTACTCAGACCTATACTGAAATGCAAGTGTTTGACAAAATGCTGTGTTTTTTTCCTACTTTTAAATATATATTTTTTTTTTTTGTAATGTGATTTTGTGTGAGTAAACCAGGCTGGTGGCCTCCTGTACTTGCACAGAGCATTTTGTCTTTGCTAGACCCAGATACTGCGTGATTGTAACCAGGCTACAGGTTTCAATTAGTAGGAATGAGTGAAGGTTGTAGCCAAGAACTGGAAAACTGGCCAGTGTTGTTGTTAAGATTGCTTCAGTAAATTTCTCACTTGAATTAGGATATTGGAATAAGAGAGAATAAGAGCCATGTTTTAACTGGAAGTGTGAAATCAAGCAGGGTAACATTTCAAGAGTCTGTGCAGTCAAGCACGTGTTGCACTGAGTGTCTTCCTGTGGCAATTCATCCACACACATAGTCTCTAGTTTGGTGTATTCTCACAAAGAAGTTTTGTAGACTGTGGTCGACCTATTAAGGTTCAAGAGTTGCAAGTTTGTACTGAAATAGAGAGTGAGGAAATATCTTTTTTTGAGGATCCTTCACTGATGATCATGTTGTAGGATTCTGAACAGGATAAAAAAAGAATTTCTGTCTCTTCAAGTTTCCCTGTGAATGTTTCTCATAGTTCTATCCATGAAGTATTTGTGACCTGTTTGAGATGTTCACTGTTTATGTGCTTCTAAAACCAAGAATACTTTTTAAAAGGCTTTGTTAGAGTGGCTTCTTTATTGATATCTTTTTAATATTTGAGAATTGCAAGCCAAATTATGCATAGACATACCTGGTTGAATCAGTCTTGATTCAGATTTTGCATACTAATTTTTGTCCTCATAGAGCTGTATGCAATTCAACAGAATTGACTGGGATGTTTGTGTGAGTGTTGAAGTTTGACTGTCCTTTTCTAACTCAGGAGCTGAAAAACTTCTGAAGGGATGCTCTGTGGTGTCTCATGCACCTTGGCTCCTTGTAAGGTCAGAGGGAACTACAGATCATAGCACTTTGGTCACATCAGGGACAGCCTGGGATGCTGGTTTTGGTTTATTTTGTTTGTTTGTGGGATTTTTTTGGACAGTAAACCCAGCTTATTAATTTCCTTGCTAAAGAGTATAATTTTTGAATCTTGGCTATTTGTATTGAATGGAAAATACAGTGTTTCAGGCCTGTGTGAAACTGAGTTAGCTGCTAACAAGTGAGATCCTTAGACTTCAGGAGAGATAACAGCATATAGAGATTTTAACCTTTTAGATCATTTGACCGAATGCTACCCGATTTAACCATAGATCACAATTTATTTGTATGTGATGGCATCACTGGCCGGTGTGAAATGAGTTAATGGCTCGGTTTGCTACACAGAGGAGTATGTTCTTCATGTTGCAAGTGGCAAAACTGCTCTTCCAGCAGAGATGTTAATGCTTGCCTGTAAATGGCAGCAGATGCTTCCCTTCTGTGCAGGAAGGACACAGACAAGGAAGAGCGGGGACACTCCTGCTGCTGCTGTCTGATCTCAGCAAACATACTGTGGATGCCAGTGCTGCCACACTCGAGACAAAAATGATAGAAGCAAAAATGGTGACTGAAATGTCTAAATAAGGAGTAAATAATAACTAAAGCTTGAGCGCTAAGTTCTGCTCTGTGCTGATATTTGTGCTACTCTGGAGGTCCCTGGAACTGTGAAAGCAAATATGGAGCTACATGGTTTCCTTGGGCTTAGAGGAGCTGTGAGCCCTGCTCAAGCACTGTGGTTGTCCATGGCATTTGCTGGTCCTGATCCTGCTCTGTTTCCCAAGCCTTGGCCATCAGTTGTGACTGGCTCTGGGCAGTGCTCTGGCTGTGCTTGAGGTGCTACGTAGTGGTGTTTTGCTGCTGTTTTTCACAGGTGCTGCATCACAGCTCCTGCCTTTATCTGGAAAAACTGTTTTCACTCCTTTCTGGCTCCCTGTTGAGAAACTACCATTTGTTCATGCAGAGTCACAATGGAAAATGTCAAGTCATTTTGAATTTGCCAGGATCTAGGGAGGGAGAAAGCCCCATAACAGAAATAACTTTTATGAGGGTGAGCCAAGCCAGGCATTTAACTCCTCTTCATCATATGTTTTTATTATGTAATGCTTTAAATACAGAAGAAAAAGACAGGTGGCAGTCAAAGAGCAGGAGGGGACACCAGACACCAGAGAACAAGACCACATGGTCCCCAGGCAGTGGAAATGGATAGGAGGGAAGGAATACAGCCACAGATGTTGTAACAGAGGCTGACCCAAACAGGAGATTGTTAAAAGCAGTTACAGGGAGGATACTTCATACCCAATGATCTCTCTGTTGCTCCCCTTCTCTCTCTCTCTGTGTTGTTTTGCGTCAGTTTCCCTGTGTGGCTCCAAGAGAGTTGTGATTTCTTTTCCCAGGGGATTGATTTTTCTATTCCTTTTAGCTGCCATATGCCTTTCATTTTTGTTTTTAGGTGTAATGGAGTCTAGGCATTGATGATGAACCCTGAAACGGCTGCATTCTATTCTGAAGTCAGAGACTATTCCATGTCTTGTTTGTGGCAGTGATATTGCTATGAGACTAGGAGTATTAGATAATTACAGGCAAAACTATTTGAATCCATGTTGATTCCATAAATGCATAAAGTAACTACCACTAGGTTAAATGAACTAAGTATTCAGCACTTCAAAAATAAACAAAGTAACAGGACTTGGACGTCTCTGGTTATGCAGCTGCAGAGTCTGACCACAGAGATACTGTTTCACACTGTCGTTTACAGCCGTACCAACCCCAAAGATACCAGTTTTTTTCAAAAGGCAACGTTTCTGACTGACTTCAGACATTTCCTTGTATTAGACCAGATGAGCTTCACTGGAGAGTCTCAAATAGCCAATTTCTTGAGTTTTTGCAATAAGAACTTCAGGACAGGGCAGTTTGTTTAGTTATGACTATAGTAGGGATATAAGAAAAATGAGCTCATGTAAGTCAGTGTCAGGTCTGTGCCATTCTGGCACATCTCCTCGAAACTCTTGCTAGCTGCCTGTCTCTGCACTTACACTGTGTTCTTGCTGTTGAAATTCTGTTTACATCACTGTGTCGTTTTGTTCATAACGTTGTAGCAAGGCTAAAGGACCTGATTCTCCAAGTTGCTGAGTACCTCTTGTCTTGTGCTGTACATCCTCAATTTTTATTGCTTGAAGCACTCAATACCTTCCAAGATCCTACCATTCTAGAAAGAGAAATGCACTCCAAGTGTTTTGCAGTTCTCTGATGAAGGTCAGTACAGCCTATAGAAGTGCCAGGTACAGTTGTTATTATTCAGGCATTGTACTGGTAGCATCTTTCTGCATTTCTCAGTTATTTCTCAAAAATTTAGACAAATGGTTCTCTGTTACCAGAGATGAGAAATCTTTTAGTATCTCTATCACCCTACACTTTTTACCTGTTACTTATTTGTCTTCATGTAAAAAATTATTCCTCCAGCTTTCTTCTGAGACTCTGATAGGTAGAAATCTTTATTTAAGAATCAAAAATGGGAGCAGCATTTTTTACAAAGATTATATACCCAATCTGTTCACTTTACCTCTTCTTAAAGCACAAAGTCTACCTGAATAATTTTCCTTGTGGAAGATTTTTGGTCTTGCCAGAGCTGGAGTTTGTTGACATTGATTTGAACTTTTCACAAGAAGTAGCCGTGTTTGAATATTTGATATCAACTTTCTCAAAATGATCTAAAGATGGACTTTTTTCTTGCTATCTTTTGTAATACCTTAGGAGAAAGGAATCACCATGGTGAGATCCAACTGCAATTTCTTTTTTTAAAGAAACTGAACACTCTCATACAAGGGACTTTCATCTCAGTCACCTCACTCATTGAAAAATTGAGCCACTACTCTAGGCTCCTTGTCTAGTCAGTAGAGAGGTCAAGCTGCTCCACAGGACAGTTCATCTCCTGTAAAAGACCTGTTTTAGGATGGAGTGAGTTTCTCTTTGGAAGCACTTGACTATGGAGATACATAGATAATAAACCTAGACTAGGCACCATGTTTCAACATTAAAGTATAATTTGAGTTGATTCTTACTCTAAAATCATGTATTCTCACAAATGAATAATATGCTTTTGGCATTGGAGTTAAAGAGGATTGTAATTAGTCATTATCTCTGAATCATTACTCAAGCAAACCTGTAAGGGAATTGTTCCTGATTAATGATTGCAGGGCCAAGATCTGTAAGAATCTCTTTAGAGGAGGCTCTGATCTCTGCTGCTTTAGTGAATTTTAGTTCTGAGATTCATTATAGCTGAGATGGCTTTGTGAGTGGCCCAGAAAAATGATTTCTTTCCAAAGTATGCTGCTTGCACTGAGCTGGATAAGTGTTTGTAAGGGGCTCTTGCAAACATACCTTCCTTAAAAACTTTGTTTGCTTTAGCATACCTCTTTGTTTTCTTATTGTAGAATGTGTAAGAAACAGGTGATTTTATTCTTGACTATGTAAATCAGAGAAGCTTCACTGGATGAAGGCTTCTGTTTCATCCAGTTTCATTAAAAGATGAAAGCTGTGTATGTTGGAGGTTCTTTCTTTACAATTGTATCTATGGTGCTGCAGCGCGGGAGACTTGTTCTTGTAGTCTGACACTGAAAATGGAGAATCCTGTGTGTGTCTGACTTCTGCTATTGATATAGCTGATGTTCATATGGCAGGACGATACATGAATAATAATTTGTTAGAAATATTACGTGCTTAAATTAAAAACAACTGAGAATTTAATGTAAATTTAAAAGTTAACTGTACTCTAAATGTAGTCAATCCAATAAAAGTATACATGAGGACTGGGAAAAGGAGTAAGACAACTTTCTTAGAGAATGATGGGGAGTTTTGTTTTAAATAACAGAAACCTTAAATGGTTTTGACTTTCGAGGAAACAGGAACAAACTTTAAAGTCAAGCCTTTATGTCCTCTGAGGTTTCATTTTCTTTTAGCATTTCCTTTGCTTTGGCAATGGCATCCTGACTTATACCAGAAATAGTGTGATCAGCAGGACCAGAGAAGTGACTGTCCCTCTGCACTTGTTGATGAGGCTGCACCTCCAATGCTGTGTTCAATTTTGGGCCCCTCGTTTACAAGAAAGGCATTGATATGCCTGAGCATGTCTGAAGGAGGGAAATGAAGTGATGAAGAGTCTAGAGAAAATAAGAAGTCTAATGAGAAGCATTTGAGGGAGCTTGAGGCTGTTTACTGTGGAGAAAAGGAGGATCAGAGAAAACCATGTAACTCTCTACAACTACCTGAAAGGTTGTGATGAGGTGGAGTTCTTTCTCTTTTCCCAAGCAAAAAGTGATAAGACAAGAGGAAACAGCCTTAAGTTGCCCCAGAGTAGGTTTAGATTGGGTATTAGGAAAAAATGAACAGCCAAAAAGGTTGTCAAACTCTGGCACGAGCTGCCCAGGGAGGGGAATGAATCGCCATCCCTGGAGATAATTAAAAGACACGTAAATGAGGTGCTGAGGGACATATTTTAATGGTAGACAAGGCAGTGCTGAGTTAACATTTGCACTTGATCTTAAAGGTCTTGTCCAATTGAAACAATTCTATAATCATTCTGCAATATGTAGCTTGATTTGTATGTCTCTAATTCAGGCTGCAGATTATCAAGTACAGATTTTTTTTTTTTCTTTAATCTGGAAGCACTTTTGCTTTGCTGAAAGCCCTCAGTGTGTGTGTGTATGTGCACACTTTTTTTTTACCCACAGCGTGTTTTAGCACAATGTGTTATTGCCATAGTTATGTGAATTGGACTTCTTTAAATCTGCTTTTATTTTTAAACTTCCTGTCACAGGAAACTTTCTCTTCCATCATTTAGTCACAAAAAGATGTTTTTGAGTTGAGTTGGTGGTTTTTTTTTTTTTTTTTGTCTTCTTTTAGCATTAGCTTACCACTATTCATTTTAACAAGATTTTTAGTCTTGTGTCAGGTGACAGTGAATCTCTTTTGCCTTAAATATATATTTCTGAAATTGGGTCTGCATTCAAGTAAGAATGCCAGCTACCTATGGCTGGGTGAGATTTGTGTTCTGCAGGTTCCTAAACTGACCTTTATACAGATGTTTATTGCAATAATCACACCAACACGGAATTTCAGTGTAAGTCAGAGAGTGACTCTGTTGCTCTTATCCTCTGTAGCATCTTATTTCCAGTAAAGCTGCCTGGCCAAACCCACTTTAGAAAGTAGTACACTTAACTTCCTTTAAAGAAATTAATGGAGAAGACTAAAACAGAAAATACTTTCTTTCCTTGACAGCTGCCTGTAGCAGTATCTTTCGTTAAGTTTCCTTTCTTCATTTTTCTCAGAAGGAAAGCAAAAGCTTAAGCTCAGAACATTTTAATCACAGGATGTAGAATGTAGTAGTTTTCTGAATGGGATTTCAGGTGTGTCCAGGCCTGTTATACTGCAGTAGTTTCCAGATGCTTCCCTCAAAACTGTTCTAGGTGAGACACATCATTAGGAAGCAGTTGCACATGCAAAATTAGAATTTGTAGTGCCATTTGCATTTCCTTCCCCAAGAGACTTTTAGTAATACCTTTGCGTGTGTATACACACAAATATAAATGCATATATATGCAGTCTTTTGCTCCCAATCTTAAATTCAGATTCTTTTCCTTCTCCTAATAGCTGTGTTAAAATTGCCCATTCTTAAACAACACGATAAACTGTCACAAGTGTAATTTTGGAAGCTAATTGGAGACTACAGACAATAAAGAAAAATCTCTAAACATGGATGGATGTGTCTGGTCAAACTTCAGATTTTCCTACTTGTTTTAGTTGAACAGAAGATTTCATTCTTCAGGGAAGACAACTAAATACTCCTTCACCTGCATGGATGGGGAGAAGGACACAGTGGGCATGTAAATCAGCTGGTTAATAGGTGCTGGCCATAAAGAATTGATTTGAAGAATGCTTCATACAAAACCAATAACATCGTATCTGCTAACTTCTGGTGGTACATGGGAAGAAATTACTTTGATCTCTTTGTTTCTCTATTTTTTAAACGATGTAATCTCTCTACTGTGCATACGCCTGTGTAATACTGTGAAGGATGCTGGCTAAACGGTTTACATGAGTGCTTTGAGCTCACGTTCTGATACTCTTGTCATTGGTAGTATTGTTTATTCAGGTTGGTTTATGTTCCAATCTTGAAAAATCTTCATCTTTATTTAGAGTTACAAGCAATTTGCAGTGAGCATGCAATTGTAGCATAAAACCTTGTAAAAATATAGGTACGGTTCACGAGGTATGAAGTGTGAAAACAAACAGTATGATATGAAAGAATAAAAATGCTCGTATTTTGCAGTTCAGCTGTCTTCTAACGAGCAATTCAATTAAGTTTGGCCTTGTTAAGTAGGTGCTTGAAAAATAAATCAAGTGATGCAGTAATTATGAGCATAGAAAAACAAATCCCTCCCTCTTTTGAACAGCAATCAAAATATTTATGGGGAGAAGTTGTTATTGTGGAGCTTTTTATACATATTCTAAAATCATTAGGCAGCTAAGTTGCTAAGAACTCAGTGTGCAAAAATACAGGGTTGGGAAGCTGCAGAAGGTATTCAATGCAAATCCATCAGTATCTCAGTTTCAAGACTCCACAGGGGAATGATTTAAAGAGCGTGTGTGTTTATAATGGGAACAAATTGTACTTTTACCAAATTTAACAGAAAAAAATGAATAATGACATTTCACATTGGGCATTTGTTTCCAATTAATACAGAAAACTTAGGCAGCTCTGAGCTAAGAGATAATACTTAGGGATACTTAGGTTAGACATTAATAATGAAAACTGATTTCCAGACAGTGCATTATACATCTGATCATATTTGCTTTAGTTGAGAATTTACCGAGTTTTCCCCCTTTTTGTTTTACTGATGGTCAACATTTTTTCCTCTAGGACTCCACCATTATGTTAGAGCAAGAACAAAAGTAAGAGACACTGTCTGTAGTGTTCCATGGAGTGGAATTTGGTTTCACTTCAGTGTCACTGGAGTTGATAGCTCATTTACCCATTGCCATTTGGAATTTGTAAAGTGATCTGTAAACAACAGCTTCTGTCCATGTAACTTTTCTGCTTTGTAAAATTCCACTTGCTTCAACTATGTGCATGAGTGAATTCCTTTGATTTATCTCTCTTTGTCTTTCTCACTGTCACAAGTGGTCACCATGGAGCACAACAGGCAGTTTCATTCAAACTTACACTTGCTTTTTTTGGCAAGGCACTGGCCTGTAGGTCTAGTGATCCTGGAGTGAAAGTGAAGAACTCAGTTCAATAGGGCCTTCATGATAGCTTTGAGATTCAAACTTCATTAGAGAAAACAAAGCATTGGAATAAAATTAGTTACCTTGAAAAGGAGAAGTGAGAAGAGATGGACTAGGTGGCTCTTTCACTGTGGAGAGTGGAGCACATCCCTGTCAGAGCTATACTGAGAATCACTTGTGAAAAATCTGAATGTTTGTCCTCTGCTCCAGCTACGAGTTACATGGTGGAACAAGAAAAATGAGCATATCTTCATTTGGCATCCTCTTGCCCCACAGTAGGAAAAGCAGTGCACTACACTTTTTAATACTGCACCTCAGGGAGGACATGGCAAGCCCACATGGCAAAATGTCTGGGTGGAAGGACTTCAGACAGTGATGCTAGACTGCTGCAGCAGGGTCTACATGTTTCTGTAAACAAAATTATTTTTGCACATTGTTTTGCATAAAGTGGCATCTCTTTATTGTGGATGTTCTTAAGTTAGAAATGAATTCAATCAATGTAGTTGTAGTAGTGTTAACTACAATCTTACAGTTTAGATCAATAGAAAGAAAATGTTACTACTTCAAAAGCAAAAGCCAAGAACTGACATTTGGAGATAAACTTTGTGCTGTGGTGCCTCTGTTGTGTAGTTCATCTGCGTTCTGGCCATGTCCAGTGCTTTTGCATGTGCAGAAAACTGGAGAAACTCTGCAGCAGATTCTGGTGCTCTTATGCTTGGAAGTCCCAGATGAAAACTGAAAATCTTCAGACTTAAGAGTGTAATGACTCTAAGTAGAAAAGAAATGTGTGAAACACCCAGGAAAACTGTGTTGAACGGTAGCCTTATTCAAGGTTACCTTCACTAACTTAATATCTAAATTATGACTGCTTTTTTTCTGTTGATATCTGGGTATGCAGCACACTAGTATCATGTAAGTGTACTGATAACGGAATGTGTTCAAGAACCTCCAAGAGGTGGTCAATAATATATGAATCTGACAGAGGAATCACAGAATGTCAGATATGACAAAATCTGTGCTATTCAGTCATGAATGTCAAATTTGCCCTATAGCTGTTATTGTGATGTATGTGTCAGGGCTCCGTGCATGTGCACTTAATGACCAGTTCCATGGCTGTCTGCCTAGATAGGATGGTGGACTGACTGGAGGTGATTCACAACTTCTAGCCAGCTTTAGGACAAAGCATTTGACTAATGTATGCAGGAGCTTTCCAGATAAAAATATTGGACAGTTCCATAGACTCCCTGAGGCAGATGCTGCTGTGAATTTCTCAACTACTGAGAACTGTTACTGTGCTTAAATGTTTTGATTAACATCCTGGGTGGAGAATTTGGCAGTTCCACTGGTTTGTCTGCAACAGGAACTGCTTAGAATTGACCAAACTGACTATATATAACAATAAGTAGTCAGTCAAAACTATTCTGTGCAGACATAGGGTAGAGGAGGATCAGTTTGAAATTTAAAAGTAATGGCGACCATTAAAAAAGAGATTTTTGGAGCTAAAAAAAGAAACAAATGCAAAACCCACCCAAAACACAACAGCTTGAGATACAGAGAGTGAGCTAACATTGTTGAACCCCGTTGGAAGTCACTGTTACAGTGATTTCCATTAGACATAAAAAAAATCTTGCTTGGTGTAGATGAGACAAATGACTCAAATGACTTGACTTGGTATGGGACATATTGTAGGCACTGAACTTTGTACCTGAGTTTTACTAACTCTGTAATTTTCTCTGGTCTATACTCATTCTAGTCTCCCTTTCTTACTTTTTCTGTGTGGAACATTTTGGATAACTTAAATTCCCTGGTAGTTCTCTTTCCCAAACTTAGCTTGTGTTACTGCTGTGACTGTTGATTTCTGATCCTTTGGGAAGAAAATTACGTAAAGTCTCTTCTTACCAACATTTAATTGACATTTTATTCACATCATTTATTTCAATTGCAGGGACTTGAATGTCATTTAAACAGCAATTATTTTCCCAGTAATGTATGTTACCAACAACTTGGGCAATACATTTTGCATTACAATGAGTTCATTTAAGGGAAGATGATGCAGATCAGGGAAAGAATGTTTGCAGAATAATTTGGTAGAGAGGGTCTACTGAAATGATAGTGAGGTGGTTTGGGTGTTTCTGCTCATGTGAAGTTAATGTTACTAAGATATGTAAAATAGGATAATCTGCACAAGAGACTTAATATGGAAATTGTGTGTGGCTTGGGACTTAAGTATAAGAGTCCTTGACTGCTGTGTCAAAATGTTTTGACACTACACTGACACATTGAATCCATTTGATTCTTGCTCTTCCTTCTGGAATTAGGACAAAATACTAGTAGTGGTTTTGTACTTTGAACACTTGTTTGCTGGGCATTGACTTGAGCCTGATAGCAAGATTTGATACATCATCAGATAGTTGAGGTTTTTTTGAAAAACACAGTTGGACTTATAAAGAAAAAATATTCTGTAGGTAGTGGTCAGGAATTGGAAGTCTCAGTTATGCTTTGCTGTATTCTGTGTGGACAGCTTCACAGCTTCTTTTTCCACTGGGAAGGAAGAAAACTGGTTACTGGAGAAGAACCTGGTTGTAAGGCTCAAACCTCGCTATAAGGATACTTGAAGTATTTGAACAGTGATATAATGAGTGTCACCAATGCTAGCAGTGATGTTAGGATAGCTGAGGAAAAGTGAGTAGATATTTGCCTCTCTTTTCTGGCATGGAAGAAGTGTCAGAATCATCACACTTCTCAGGAAGGAAAGGTAGAGGAACCAGGTCTTGCTACGATGCATTTGGGCAGTTAAGCAAAAAAACCTAAAGGGAGCGGAGTGTCCTGGAACCTGTACAGTCACATGCAAGTCATTTATATGTACAGAATGGATGAACATACAGTTACCTTTGGATTATCCTTGAGCACAGCAATTACTTCTAGTCCTTACTCTGGTGACCTAATAGTCATAATTCTCTCAAAGGGAATGGTGCTGAAATAACACCTTGGTTTTAGTTTTTAACATATGCAATTTATGTGTATCATACCTGAGGTTAATTATCTCTCTGGCAGTAAGGTATCTGACCAGACTGCCTTTTTCTGTCAATCTATGTTTTTATTTTTGGACTTCCTTGAGAAAATATGCTGAACCGATCAATTTTTCTCATGAGTTATTACTGGAGGAAGGTGATAATTGTTTTATCAATACAAGACACAGTCAGTTGCATTTCAAATACCTTCAAAGCTAGTTATCTGATCACACTCTCAGGCAGCTTTGGTTATTGTTAGTGTTTGATTTTTGGCACTTGGTGAGTTACTAGTAGTAGATGTATAATAGCAAATAACTTCCTCTTTTCAGAGGTGGCCAGGGTTTAAGTGCAGCTCCCAGTATGAGCCAGGTCATGTTTTGTACAGATATACAGGACACTTGCTGGGGAGGAGGATGATTGCCCCACAATCCCCACTTGGCCTTGCAGACAGCTCTGGGAGTTAGCTTACTCAGCTGTCCTCAGATAAGAAAATGAGAAGCTTGTAAAATAGCTGATGATACTTTGCTGTTTCCCTCATCAGCCCTTGTTGCAGGAGATTTGCGCCCTTGACAGAACCAATTATTTCCACCTTTCCTAAGGTAAAACCTTGATACTACTCTTATATTGTTCCTAAAGACTTGTCTCAGTAGAAGCAATGGGCAGGGACCATTTTCTAAAGGGTTCTCACTAGCTGGTGTTGGGGCTTCTGAGAGGTGCCAAAACATTTATCTCAGGTCAGTCTTTCTTTATAGTGGCAGCAAGTATGCTAGTGAAAGCAAAGTCTTCCATCCTTTGACCCCAAGTCACGCTTTTGAGGGCATAACCAATGTATTCATTTGGAAGACTTTCAGGTTTTACTCTGCAATCTGTCCCTACATTTATACAAATGCAAGAGTCTCTTGTAACCTCTCAGACTGTGTACTTCACATGATAGGATAACAGTATTGTACTTTCAGCTAGGCAATACTCTTCTTTATGTTTTCATGGAGAAAGAATGCAACAGTTTTAAAGACACTTAAGAAGCAGAAGGCACAAGTTTTTAATAGAATTAGGTGCCAAAGGTTGCTTTCCTGTTCCCCAGTACAGGATGATTTGAGTTAGTTTCAGATAAGATAACTGGAGGTACTGGTAGACAAAGTCCAAAATAATGTACATCTTTTAGAAAGATCTTGATTTTGCATTCTTAAACTGCTGGTTTGGGATTGTGGTGATTGTGTCATTGATTTGGTGGAAAGATCTGCTTTGCATGCTCAGAATGACAGAATCCAGCATCTTAAACACGATTAAGTAATGTTGATTCGGCAGTGATGGGACTGTGTGCTGCAAGCATGGCTGTCTAACCTTCTTCCTTCTCTGCTGTGCTCTATTGCTGTAATTTGCTTTGGATGGTTAAGATACAGCTGTTAAAGCTTTAGAAAAAAAAAAAGTGTTTTTTGTTTTGTGAAGAAAGCATTTTTGTATGATCTACCAAAGTTAACCTACATGATGGTTACTGACTTATCTTCAGTGCCAAGTTTCAGCAACCATGTAGTAATGAATATATATGAGGAATCATAAATGGGAAGGACTGTGTTTGTCTCTGGCTACATATAATTGTGATATGCCCTTACTTGATTCTTTATCTACTCAATGCTGACTGCACTGCTGTGGGATGCTTCATTTCTTTTAGAGTGCTTTATAACCCTAATGAATTGCTTGTAAATGGTAATTATGAAAACTTAAGCAGTAAGGTTTATACGCTGATGGAATTAGATTGTTTTGGACATACCAAATTTGATTTATATTTTTCCTTTGTCATCCTTTGTGTTTTCAGAACTTCAAAGTTCAACAATGGTTTGGGATAAAAAAAAAAGAAGTAACCTAAACCAAAGTCTGATAAAACAGGCTATCTGAAACTGAGGCCACAGCTCGGCACACGAGTTATTTTCTGCATCTAGTCGTTCCAGCCTTAGCTAAAATCTGAAGATAACACAAAGTTGAATTTTCAATAGGTATCTTGGGTGTTTTACCTTGCTGTTGATGAAACAAAAAGGAAAATAGTGGGCAAACACGGCCATCTGAAATAAAAGCATGAGAGGGATAGGGAAAGTTTGACCTCATCAGATTATATTATGTAGTGTATGCCTGAAAAATATCAGCAGCTATCAGCCTCTTGCTTTCAAAGCTTCAACTGTTTCCATTTAACAAATTACGAGCCAGCTAGGAGAACATAAATTTCATTTTAGTAGTTGATATAAGTCAGAGCTCATAATAAACAACTTGCGACCCAGGGCTACTTCCAGACAACTTACTGTGTAAATTGTGAAACACAATTTCTGAAAGCATTCAGGTTTCTTTTAGCAAATGAAGCAAGATGTATGTACTTAGGTCTAAAATGGGTTTACATAGATAGTATGGGGGTTTTCCCAGAGGATATATTGCAGTAGTTTGGTATCAGTTTCTTGCCATACATAATACCAGCTTTTAGTACATCTATTCGTTTTAGAGTCTTCTAGCTATTATTGCCAGGAATATACACAAAAATGCGACCCTCTCACTATTTAGAGTGAGACAATAGATTACATTTCTGCTTTCCATGTGGAAATAACTTTTAGAAGATTAAACATGGGAACATCTTTTATGCTTTGAAAAATTTACTGTGTCCACACAATTTCAATAAAACTCTGTATTAATTTCACTGCAATCTTTATGTATGAGCAACAAGATGTGCTTTGCTGCAGTAAGGGATGGATACCATGTATTTAACAGGACAGAAGACAGATGTCATTAACACTTGTCATTTGGTTAATTTTATCTGTTCCATAGGAAATAATTACTATGATACAATCATAGGTTCTGAAGAACAGAGGAATTATTTTCCCATATCGGACCAGTAAACTCCTGTGCCCCAGTGTGCTGTCTGCAGAGGCGGCATTGGGCAATGTTACCTACTGTGTTATCCTGGGCACTTCCTGCAGGCTGTTTTCCTCATTCTGTCCCAGCATTCAGTAACCTGCTTCAACAGGAAGACTGAAAACCTCATCTTCTGAGGGCAAAATTCACCTCTCATATATTTTTCAGTCCTTTTCTCTGATAACTTTTCGAGTATTTTTGTGGTCCTTTAGTGCCATGTGTATATGCTTCTCATTTTCACAGAGGGAGGAGTCAAGAGCACTGGGGCTTGTTTACACTGTCCAAGAGGGATCTCATGTCAAGCTAACTATCACTTTGTGTGTTTTGCTTTCAACATCACAGTGTGAGTAGAAACTAACTTTACTAATTAGAGTAGTTGGATATTGCATTTACTTAAAGTCTCTACAGAAACAGAAACAAAGAAATGCACGTTATCTCATTCAGAAATGGGAATAATGACATAAAATATGGCAAACGAAAGGAGGAATATATAAATATGGGACAAACCTTCGAGAAGCTGCTTCTTTGTAAGCAGATGGAAGAAAAATTGGAGAAAGACAACACAACTCTTTCCAAAATATTAACTCACATCCTCCTGTCCCTCTTAAATAAGGAAGATTTTATCTGTTTTCCTAGAAAAGATGCCTACCGATATGTACTGCTTAGGCTTTAATATCCAGTTAGGAAGTGCCATGCTGTGGAACCTTTTATTGATTGGATCTTTTGAATAGTAATGAATCAATACAGTGTTGATGAGGTGAGAGGGCTGTGCAGGCTGGATTTTGTTTGTGTAGCTGAAGGCCTAAAAACAGTTTAGTGCTTTTAGTAGCAGTGCAGTGGGAGCACAGAGAGCTTGAGAAATGTGACTGATAAGCAGACGGATAATAGATAATGAGCAGAACATCAGAAATCCATCAAAAGGAAAGGAGAGGTTTACAGTAGGCCTATGTGGTCTCGAATGAGAAGCAGTGTAGAAAATGTCCAAACATGATGTAAATATAAGCATGAATTGATTGTATTATGCTTTTAGTGACTGGTGTGCACATGATAACTCGGCTTTGAAGCTGAAGGTGAGTATGTGATAAATTCTGGAAAATAAAGTACCAGAAGTTTTTTATTTAAGAACTGATTACTCTATATAATGGTGAGGTGTGGGCTAGGTTATTGAAATTTCTGTACTGGATAGACCATTTCTTATAAGAGTTACTGAATGACTTGTACAAAGTATGCAGCCTGCTCTCTGTCACCATTAATGTTTAAGCATGATGCTGCTTTGGTCTGAAGTCATATCTGGCTTTGAAAAGATAAGAGATATGTGTAAATTCCAGTAGTATTTTAATTTCTGCATTTATAACAGCCTTTTGCTATTTCTCCTACTCTACCTCTCCCAGAGGCTGCAGCTTTGATGCTTTGAGATAGGGAAAGAGAAGATGACTGAATACTTGTATGTGTCCATTTTTGTTAGGCTGGAGTTCAACAAGCCCCCACGTTGAAGTATGGCCAAATTTGAGGTTAGGTCAGGTTTCTCAGGGCCAGTTGAGTTATGCAGATCTTCAAAGCTGACTGTTCCATCACATCTCTTGACACCTGTTTCACTGTTCTTCACAGATAGATGTCTGTTAGTTGGCAAGCAGCCCGAGAAAGACGCGTCACTGTGGGTACTTCTGACATGTTCCAGTAGTTTTCATTTTGTGGATCTCTTGAGGAATTCACTCCTGAGTATATAAGAATCATTTAAATGCTTGGAGTGTTTTATATTGTTTACCCTTTTAACTGTCTTCCCTAAGCAGATATATCCCTGTTGTGTCTGTCCTAAGCAATTAAGAACCAGCTCATACTTGAGTGTTTTTCACTGAGTCTTAGTTGGAGGGTGATTGGAACAAAAGAACCTCCATTAAAACAAGATTTCCAGACAACTGATAAAACTTCATAGTTATGCAAATTAAGAGAAAGGTAATTGAATTTCATATTTTGTGCAATAAGTTGATCTCTACAGGAGTAGAGGAAAAAGTTTTCTTCAGGCTTAAGTACTAAAGAACTTACTGTTCTTCAGTTTCCTTGAAGACCTTGTGTGTTAGGTTGCTAATGGACAAAAGCTGGAATTGAAAGGGTCTCATTAACCAAATCCTGGACCCTTTTTCCCTTTCCTTGTTCAGAGTAACTGTGGAATTTCAGGCCTTTGTTCAATTTCCTTTTACATTCTTTGGTAGTGAAGGAAGTTTGGAATGTATCTGTGGCTTTTAATGAGTAATGCCAAGAATCTGCAGCAAGAAATAGGTAGAAATTGAATACTGTGTGTACTCATTCTGTATGCAAATTTAAGATTCCTGTAGGTGGCTTCAAAAATTTTATTTAACGCCCGCATGAAGTTGTATGAGTAAAATCTGCAATAAACAACCTTAAACTTAATTTTAATTGGGTTTAATCTGAGCGTTTTAATTGTGCATCAACACAGGAAGTGATGCCACCTTCCATGTATTTTTGTGAGCACACCCTCCTGGACTGGCCACGCCAGGCAAAATCGAGAGTTGTGCAGGTGTTCAAGAGGCAACTCCTCTGCTTCCTCCATGACATCAGTTGTCACTGCATCCAGCAAGGTGACACCACAGCTTCTTCAGTGGACTACTGAAGAACTATCAGATGCTGCTGTGTTTTCCAAACACACATCTCAAGGAACAGGGGAAGAAGATGGCCAAGGCATTCTTCCATCTCTACAGTGGTCAATGAACCTAGCTTGTTCTGAGTGTGGAAGATAGGACTTGCAAAGAAAGGCTTTGCGTCACTGTGTGTCATGAACAAGTCCTTTCAATTCAAATGAACATCTTGAAACCTGTTCTCCAAAGTTCTCCAAAACTGGAAGTGGTGAATTATATGAAAATTCCATCACAGTTGATGTCATCTCACTAGATGGTGCTACAGAATCATTTTGCCTAGAGAGCAAAATGTGCTTTGTGTGATGATTAATGGCTACTGTATTTGTGAGAAAAAGCTGAATTAGATGCTAGAACTCAAGTCTGGGAAAGTTACAGGTTTTTCCCTTGAAACTTTCAATGCATAATTGAATCTGAACTGTAACAAATAATTTGAGCTGAGGAAAAGTTGAAGTAAGAACCTAAAACCAGTGAATCATCACCATATTATGTATGTAAGACGCAAATAATTCACATTTTTGAAGCTGGGGTTAAGGAATTAGATCAAGTCAGACAGAAAAGAAGAACACTAAAGAAAAGGTAGAAAAAGGTGAAACCACACTTTCCGTAAGCAAATCTATCCAAGTTTTTTTTTTATGAGATTCATGGTGCTGCATTTACCATCACAATGATGGAGATTGACTTTTTAAAAATTAAATATCTTGTTATATTGTTGATTTAAATTTAAGTCCTGCTGTGCTGCTGTCTTCTGAACATTAACAGTTAAATTTAAAGGATATTGTTCTGTCTAGATGATTAGTTAACAAAATACTTAGATTGTTATGAAATTTGAGATGAGGAGAAGTAGTCTACAAACCGATAGCAGAAGATTATGATGCAAAGATTGCTTGTCCAACCTTGAAGTAGTCTCAATACATGCTAACACTGAAGCAATAGTCCACGTCGCTATTCCACATATTCAAATTCTCTATCCTTATTGTTCCCCAAGGTGAGGTGCCAACTAGTCAGCCATTGTTGTAGGCTGACAAAGATGTTGAAAACATACAAGATGAAATGACAGGCTTTTAGTTAAAATGCCATCTAGTGCAATACACAAGCTAAAAAGTCAATCAAATATAGAGAAGGGGAAAAAAGTGCTTAGCGGTGTTATTGAAATAATTTTAGCATGAGCCCATTAGTAATATCATCTGGGCATGACAGGTAGATCAAATAGTAAGTAAAAATATTTTGAATACAGGGTATAAGTACTCATTACTATCTGCAGAAACACAACCTTCATGGACAGAATAAAGCAAAACCTGCCAAAAAGGTTCAACCCCAAGCACGATGCAAACAGCTTTAATGGAAGAACCTTGCTGATGCTGTGTACAATGCTGTCTTTTGAGTACTGCCTCACTCGCAATGAAACTTAGTTTAAGGTTTTGAGAAGGATTGCTACTGCAAATGCTTAGCACACAGCACTGTCTCCACTGCGGGTCACTGACCTCTGTGAACCAGGGAGCAGTCTGAAGTCCCACTGACTTAACCACACAAGCTATTCAGTGTGTTGCACATAGTGATTGGTGTGCTGTGTTCTGTATTCAGTTCCTGAGAGTACCATAAAAATATTAAATATAGCAGAACAGAATTGGGCAAATAATGGATTTTTTTTTTTTGCTTGACTGCTGAAACAAAAGTAAAGTAAGAAGAAATTAAGGAAAATAAATCAATCTGAAACAGGGGTTTTTTTAGAGGCACTCTGAGTAATACCACTTGGGGATAAAGTGTATAAATACTTGACTGACTTCTTCTTAACCCTTTGATTTTATAAAGCCAAATTTGACCTGAAAATGCTCTTTGAAAGTGAAAAATTGTGAAGTTTTCTCTTTGAAGTATATAAAATTCCTCCCACTTTCACAACTTGAAAACACGTGATGTGCTTCGTGTAAACATGTGGCATTTTTATAGATAATTCTAACCCTCGTAAAAAGTTGCTGCTCTGTCTTGCAGTGAATATGATGTTCGTTAATGGAAATATAGACAGAAGTCAGAATCTGTAATGGGCTATTTGAGATAAAATTACCAATAGATAGCTAACAAGTTTATCTTACCTTCCATTATTAGGACTGCTTCAACATCCTGCCTCTACGGTTTGTACACATTGGTGCATGACATTATTTCTATGATGGCACACAGACAGAAGTTATTTGTGTAAATGGTGTAATCTTATTGTTTAGTACTTAGCTTTCCTTTCTCAAATACTGCTCCCTAAACCAGCATAATTTCTATTGAATTGTTGAAAGCTGCACTTAGTGTTATTGATGTTGTCAGAAATCATAACAATTTTGAGTGAAATATGAGGTTGCTGTTTATTTTACTGAACATGATGTTCCTTTTTAATCATCCTTTAATGAATAATCTTGTTTGGTTGTGTTTTTTTTTTTTTTTTTCTGGGTGAATGAAGAGTAGCTGTTCTCAGGGGAGATTGTTTTGATCTGCGTAAGACATTTGGCATATTATGCTTAAAAATATTTGTTTGTGGACAGATTTTATTGAAAGTATTGGAATTTAGCTAGAAGTTAAGACAAAGCTGCCTGACTTATAGTTCCAATCTAGGGCAGAGAATGAGTAAAATTGGATAGCAGTCTTTATTTAGTTTAATCGCTGAGACCGAATTTGAAGTGGTACTCAGTGGTCCAAGTATTAGGCTTCATGTTGCTCTGCCTGAGAAATCCTTGTCCAGCCTGGACAGATGCTCTGAGTGAATATATTCTCAGCTGGAGGGGAAAAGGATCCTAGGAGAATAATCTGGGTTTGTGACAGCTCACATTATAGGTCTTTGTAGATTTGCTCTGTTCTCTGCCCTGTGGCGAGTGTCCAAACTAAGTGAAGCCAACCCCTGAGATTCAACCCCCACTACTATGCTGGGCATTTGACATCCTGGCCAGGTTCTGGAGCTTGTTTTTATGTGTGTCAGGCACGGGGGAAGCAGCTTAATCCTTTAGTTCTTGTACAGCTAGAGTACTGATTGCGAAGTGCAAAGCTCCTAGCAGAGCACTGAAATACCAAGTTTGGAGTTAGGCCAGCCTATGTTCGGTGCCTGAAAGGACTATGCCCACTGCGTGCTAGAGATGACTATACTAACCCCGAGCTAAGAATTTCAGTATAGATTCCAATTTGAAGGTGAATCACATGCCTTCAAAACCCTCGCAAATCACAATTTCTTTCCTCCACAGCCAAATCATCGAGCTAATGATGCCAAGTGAGGAAGATTTAGCTTAGTTGCTATGGTAAAACTCGAGAGAAGGACACAGAGCTGATACAAGAAAGTGTGTCATCTTCCGTGTCTATTCCTGCTTTCTTTTCTTTTTTCTCTCTTTTTCACAACCCAGGGAGAATTTGAGAGAGAAGGAAGAATGGTTTATATATGCTCCTTCTGTGTTACATACATTTTTGTAGTATGACACAATATATACACACTGGCATTTAATACAAATGAATTGACTTCTAGAGTATTAATTTTCATTATGAGATTTATTCATAATAATTGCCAATTTGGCAGCCTCCTGCAGTGCTTAATATTACATCTGCTTAACAGACCAGATGATAATACCACAAACTGCACCCAGATTATTTGCTGAAATATGGAGCAAGTGAATGTGGAAATAAATATATTGCCAAAAAGGAGTATTGCAGTAACTTCCATAGGATATAAAATCACATATCTTCCAATTTATCTACACACATATGAGTTGGTATAACTAGATGGTTCTTTATTATGACAAAAGTATGAAATATAGGGAAAGACAGATTTTTTTAAGATTCTTTTTTGGTCTGTCATGGACTAACATCCAGCGTGAACATGAGTTCACAATGTTTCTAAATTACCTGTCTTTCTGAAATAATCATTAAAAAAAGCAGTAAGTTTTCAGCAGTTCTGTGAATGAAACATCTTTCGTAGAGCAGAGCTGAAGGTGAAACTCTAATATCATGTTAAGTTTCAAGAATCTATCTTGTTGACATGTCCATCACATTCAATACAAAACGCCTAAAAGAGAACAGTTAAACTCTACCCAAACCGTCATTTATACCTCCCTGACCACGAAAGAAAGTAGTATTTTACTCGTGTCATTGAAGAGAAGCATGATAAAACAAGGAAATGAGAAACAGCACAAGATTTATTATGGAGGACTTCAGAAATTATTTTTGCAAAATCACAGAATAGTGGAGGTTGGAAGGGACCTCTGAAAGTCCTTGCTGCTCAAGAACCCTCCTGCTCAAACAGAGCCACTGTGAAAACAGCTTTCTAATACGTACAAGGAATGAGACTTTACAACCTCTCCACTAGCCACTACTTGTAGTTTGCTTGACTTGGCTTCTTATCTGGCTTTGAGGAAGAAATAAACCTCCAAATAACACAGATTTTCACTTACATTCTACTTTGCAGCAATAACAGAAGTACATACTTTAATTCACTTCTGGGAAGAAAAATTAGCTTGTTGTCTAAAGCACTTGTTGCAATATTGTAGGAATTTGTCCCAGGTGATGCTACACCCTAACATCAAGGCTTCATTCCACTGATTAAACTCTAAGTAAGAAATCCTAGAAGGTTACCTGGTTGAGAATTCTGAATGGGTTTATAAGCTGGAAAGCCCTGGGGTATATGAAGTTTCTTGATGAAGTTGTTGAGAATGTGATCACCTAACACAGAGGGAATGGTTCTCCCTGGATTTGAGCTGCAAATTACATCAATAAAGGGAGCTGATTGACTTGTTATACAAATAGGTACCTTGAGCAAAGGAGGATGAAACTTCTAGCAGTTATATCTTATATCATGGTTTAAGGAAAGCTGTTCTTAATTGAAGCAAAATCTCAAATCTTACTTGCTTTTGCGAACCTTTAGAGGTATTTTAACTCATTCTTAGTTCATGATTGGCTTTGTGATAGACATAATGAAAATGTGAGGCATGACTGATTCTTTCTGCCACATGGCATTCACATTCATTAATTTTTTTTAATTTTTGTATTTTTAAATGCCTCCCACTAGCCTTTTGAAAACATGTTCTGTGTTTTAAGGTAAATGAAGTACTTTTTGTGTATGTAATTCTTTTTTTGTGTATGTGAGATAAGCTGTGTTCAGTCTTTTATTAACTTGTTGCCTTTGTGTTTTTTTCTGGTAAAAATTTGGCTCCAAGTCACTGTTAATTTAGGCTCTGCTTCTTAAATATAGTTTGAAAAGTAATCATGCTTTATAGCCTTTTTATCCTCCAAAGAGAGCAAAGTATTATTTATTCAGTGTCCTGTTGCTTAGCTCACAGGTTTGTGTGCAAAACTTGAGCAAAGACCAGGTAAAACTCGGGTGGGAGTGTCTGCTGGGATAGGTTAATAACAGAAATATTTTCCATAAATATTTTCTATTATTTCTGTCTCAAAGAAATACTGGTAAAAGTATTTAAGTCTAGAGATTATTTCATTCCATCGTTTCTGTCTAAATTGAGACTGCTCTCACATTCTCCAGTGCTTTCAAAGCCATTGCTGGTCATTTGAGAACTAATTTTGCTTGCAGCTTGTAGGAGTGTTTTCCTTACAAACAATAACCACATAGACTTACTGCCTTGTGAGCACATACATTACTTAAATGTAGTCAAACAATAGATATGATCACCAAATCAAAACGAATGGCATGAGCTCAGTGGCCGAACTTGAACAAACTTCTAAATAATAGAATTATGACATAGAAAATCTTAAGTAAAAAAGTCTGAGATGTCATTGCATGACACGCATGTATTTCGTCCATTTGTGTTTCTGATTTCTCTTAAGAAAATATTGGAGGAGTTTCGACAGAAGAAGAGTACAATTGATGGAGATGATAAGCTGTATGGACATCAATGATTAGGATGAGTAAATCCAATTAGAAGTGGTGTAGCTGCAATAAAGTAAATTAAGAATGTAATTTTAAGAAAGATAAACTGACAAGTAATTTGTAGGTTTAGTAGAAAGTGCAGTCAAGCATAAACTCTTCTTTCCCATGCAAAGTGAAATGCTTATTCTGACAATTGACACCCTCTAAGTGTCTATTGCTTGATTTTAATTTCTTTTTTATCCCCTGGACCATTATATTCAGTTATCAAAAAAAGCAGTGACTTTTACAACATGACAATTATATCCTTTTTCATATTTTTACTAAAGAAAATATAGAAATGACTCTCCTATGTTTCATTAAGAGGTATAAATATTTATGTTAACATTATTGCAGTGCTTTAAATGTTGAGCATCTGTCTACAAGACAGTCCAACCCTCCTGCAGAAGCAGGTTCACCTAGATCAGGTCG
Source organism: Urocolius indicus (assembly GCA_013401255.1). Classification (NCBI taxonomy): domain Eukaryota; kingdom Metazoa; phylum Chordata; class Aves; order Coliiformes; family Coliidae; genus Urocolius; species Urocolius indicus. Next base: position 292,477 of record WBNH01002690.1, on the reverse strand, counting down.
CATATGTTCTAGTCATTTTTTAAATAGAAGGAAAATAAAATGAGAGCATTAACTATCTTCAGATGGTGTAGTATCTACTTCTTTCATGGATTGCTAGCCTTTCTTTGGGAGTTTGGAGTGTTTAGCTGCTCCAAGTTGCTCTGGCTGCTGACAGTCCCTAGGCTGCTCTTTCAGCAACAAGTGCTGGGGCTGTATCCTGCTCAGGCTCCCAGCTTCTCTAGTCCAGCAGATGAGAGGCTGGTTCCTTCCACGGTTGCAGTAGCTGTTGTAAATGTTTATGAATATTTCACCTTACAAACTAGTACATTCCACATACCAGTCAAAGTCTGAATGAGTATGTGGAAACTCACACGAAGCATAATGCTTAAGGAGGAGTGATGTAATTTTTGAGACAGTATTTGTTGTATACAGACCACATTATGAAAGCAATTTGGTTAAGTAGAGGAAATATCTGAAATACATAGACTAGAACCTGTATGTCTTCTTGGCTTTTATGCTGCATTATACTGTTTCTCTGATCTGTTGCCTGGAGCTACTGAAGTAATAATGCAGAAGCAGAATGCTTCAAAGACATTGCTTCCTACTCAGCTGAAGTTAAGGGAAATAGTAAGTATGATTAAATGTCTACTTGTGTTGCTGTTCACTTGACAGTTTGGAGTCTCTTCTTTCAAGATGAGTAAAAGTTTGTCTACAGTGCATAACACCAAGTTTCTAGAGCTGCCTTTAAGTCTTTATCATAGTAATTGAATATAGAGATGGTGAATAATAGCAGTGGTTTCGTTAGTTCCTCACTGGAGGCCTCTTGTCTTGTGCTTGAGTTTCATTGATGAGAGATGTTAGTCTTCATGTGTTTACAGCCCTATTTTAGGCCCTGACATAAGCATCATTTATGTCTCTTGGAACTAAGAATAAATATAGAAACCCTAGATTAAATAACCAACATTTACCTATAAAGATGCTGAACCTTTTTCCTAGAAAGCATGGCTTCATCACAGACACAGGGAACTGTGTGAGAGAGAAAAGGGCATTTATTAAAAGAAATGACCCAGTGAAGACTTTTATACTCTCCACCACAGTGGTCCTGGCAGTATGGTGTCTGTGCTTCATATCAGTGGATTGGAAATATCATGAACAAATTTAAAACCAAATTGGCAAACTGACAACAAATATTGATGTTCTTTTTTTTTTAACTGGAAAGCAAAGTGCATATGGGAAATTAATTGGGAGGAGACATTGGCATCATGCATTTGCTGAAATTTTTTTTGTACAAGTAAGCCAGTCTGTTTTACAGGTGTATTGGCTTCAGACTAGTGAAATTAGTCAGACTTGGGTTTGGTTTTGATGTTCTGAAAGTACAAAACAGTGTTTCTGTCTTGCTAGAATTCAATTTACTTGGATTTCACACTGATAATTTCCAGGAATATCTCTTTGCAGGGTCCTTGATGCCTCTTTGACTGGTATTGCAACATGCAAAGTGATTGGTGCTCTGAGCACCTTTAAGAATTTAGACATCATCCCTGTCCCTTAAGGTTTTGGGTTGTTTTTTGTGTTTGTTTTGGGTGAGTTTGTTTTTGGGGCATGTGTGTCTTTTTCTGTTTTGTCCTGATGTTTTTGTTTGGTGTTTTTTTGTCATTTGCTTTTTGTTTTGGTTGTGGCTTTTGTGTGGTGTATTTAAGTGTGTGTGGTGGTGTTTTTTGGTTTGACGGGGGGGTGTGTGTGTATTTTTTGATTAATATTCCACTGCTCCTAAATGCAAGATAGTGTGTGCTAAACAAAATACAGCAATCCTGATGTCTGCTGTGGATTTCCATCACAGCCTTATTTATAGTACTGTCTAAATTTGACCATATCTCATTATGCACTTTTCATTTTTGTGTGTAAATTGCCAAGTAAGGTTACAGATCATGTAAGATCATGTTACAGCTCTAAGCTTTTACAAGACTGACACCCTCTTAAAATTAAATCCTACGTGTTGCAGAAAATATGACACTTTATAAAAGGTTTGATCCATGTGGTAGTATACAAAGTGTAAATGTGGAGAGGTGTATTTATATATGATGCTAACGGAAGGAGAAAGGGTGGGTTGAAATCCATAGACACCATCATAGTTCATAGACTGTGCGTATTCTTCACGGTTTAAACAAGTTGTTAATCATCTGTATAGTCATACCATTTATTTCTCTTTTCTTTGAGATGTTCTAGTGTCAATGGTTATTGACTTCACATCATTTTATATAATTATATTCAGCTTTGGAAAGGTGAAACTGTAGAAAATAATTGGCAACTCCCTGACTCCCAACAAATTGGTCATTAGGGGAGGCACTTTGAGTATGTTGTAATTTAGTTTACAATTATTGAAATTCGTCAGTATAATTCAATTCTTTGTTTCTACTCAGCCACATGGAGGCTGATACTGTGAAGTAGTGTACATCCTTGTGCAGCCTTCTAGTGAGGAGTCTTCACGTCAGTCCCATTCCATGAGTGGGATGGGTAAAGAACATGTTTATGAAACATTCCAACTTATTTAATCAACTCAGCCGTTAAAGACAACAGAAGTTTGATTTGAAGAGTACTACAATTTTTTATCAGAATGTCATTGCTGTTGTTGTACATCTCCTATAGAGGCAACATCAAAAGATAAATCGATCTTGGAAGGAAAGAGTAATATACATATTGATATGAAAGGTGGTGATCTTTATTGGGGAAAAAAAATCTGCAATTCTTTATTTTGCAATAAAACACTTCAATATTTCCTTCCTTATATTCAGCAAACAGCAGATTGATATTTTAACATAGCTATTTTTGAACAGTTTTCTGTATAACTTGAAGGCACGCTCAGATTTTTTTTGTGTTTTGAAAGAATGACAGCAAAAGCACCTTTATCTGACATTTAGGATGATTAAATTTTGAAAAATCACTTGGCATATTCAGCGTGACTCCACAGGGTACTCTTGCTTTATAAGGCAATGGATCATGTTAGCTTAACTTATATTTAAGATTTGCTGGCCTGATATTATTGTGTTAGGCAGTATTGCTGAAATGGAAACATAAAATTTTGCTGCCAGGAGATCAAGTCTGCCTGCCCTATGCTATAAATTAGTTCTATAAAGTTTTTAAATGTAATATTTGCTCTGGCCCAACTAGTGTTGTAAAGCCAGCAAATTGTGCTTAAATACATAAAATTAAACCTTAGGTCAAAAATACATGCATTTCTCTTTTTTTTTTTTGGTCACCTTACAGGCTATACAAGGTAACACTGCTGTTTTAAAAAGAGAATTAACTTCAGCTGAATATGTTTACAAACCTGAATAACTTTAAGAAAAGATTTTAAATCTATGACATTGATGTAGAAACAGATTTGGGAGCATCAAAACTTTCTCATTTGAATTTCTAAATGGCAGCATGTTCTTTGTGTCTTAATGAGGTGTGTGCAAAGCTACATCATAGGCTAGGGAAATAAAAGATATGTTCTATGTTAATAACAAATCATGGATCTGAGTTTTCTGTTGAGAAATTGTGATCACATTCATCAGCTTAGAACTTGGTAACCTTTCTACTTTTCTGGTCTTAAACAACTTGAGCAACTCTGGCTGATGCTGTCGGGCTGGGGTTGTGGTGAGGATACTCTGCGTGCACCCTAGTACAACCTCCTTTCTGGCTTCGTCTTTCACGTTCTGAGGAGCTGAGGCATAAAGCCAGTGTGGTGTTTCCTACAGATCCCTGCTTGCCTTGACTGCTTGAGGCAGCTGTAAATGCCATTTGAACTTCCCTGGTTTTCTTTTCTCCTCAACGGGAACCCATTGTGCTATTTGATTGAGCAAAAATAGCTTCTGTTAGCCATGAGACCTCTGAGGGTCATGAAAAATACTTTTTTCATCAAAAGAGAGAAGCAAATTTTTCCCAAAGCTGGGAAACGGGCACTTGTCTTTGTCCTGAGAAGCAGACTGGCTGGGTTAAGAGAATGCTAGGTTTGCAGCTTTTCAGTCACAAAGATGTACCCTTTACAATAGATTTATGGAAGAGAGAATCTAGCAAGTCATTTGATTTCAGTGGTGTAGCAAAAAGGGCAAGGAGAGCAGTGAAGCAGAAGAAGCGAAGCAGATGGGTTTGGATTCTTCAGGTCAGGAAAAGTCTTTTAACAGTCTGTCCATTTTCTGTTTTTTTCCCCTGTGTCACAACATTATTCACGGTACGGTTTAATATTTTTGAGACAGTTGACTGTCTTAGTTTTTAAGCGACATTAATAGTCTCATATTAAAGATTTTGTTGCTTAAGTAAACTGTTTAGTCAAGGAACAGCTCCAACTATGTGCCAGTCTGGGAGTGACGGCGCAGGGCTCTAGGTGTGCACTGTAAATGCACAGGGACTTGACGAGCACAGGGAATAGGGGTTCCACTACCAATCACAGTGGCTGTGTTGGGAAGTTAACTGAAATGTTGCATTGAGTTGCATTGAATCCTTGCAGGCTTTCAGATAAGGTACAGCAAGGAGAGTGGTCGGCCTGTATTGCCAAGATGTGGCTGAGCAGTGGAGCTGGATGGAGAAGGCTACAAGAAAGCACTGAGGAGAACGTGGTGCCTGAAGTCTCTGCTCTCTCTCCTTGTGCAATCACAATTCCCTCCTTCCTTCTTCTGTCAGGTTAAAAATGGCAAAATATCACTTGTTCCTGAGGGACATATTTAGATTGTGGTTTCCAGAAACTGAAGGAATGAAATCAGTACCATGCCTTTAAAACTGACAACCCCCTCCTCGGGTGCCTGTGAGTGCTCCTTGACAAAGGTGCCAATACAGATTTGATTTTCTTATTGCTGACAGCAGCAATGGTGATGGTTTCAGATCTATAGATGCAGCAGAAACCAAGTTAAAATTAATAAAGTATTGGGAATTAGTGGAACTAATAGATTAGTTATAAGGCTTTTCAAATCTGTATGGATGCCTGTTGTTTGTCACGTTGGGCTGGGAAACACAGATGTAGCGAAAGCTGGTGGTTGTGTGGCGCCTCAGACTGTGCCATGACAATGAGCTGCAGCTCAGGCAGTGACTTCTCTCTGACTCTTTCCTTCCAAGAGCTTTCTGCACAGTACAGTGCCTGGGCTGATAAATTAGCCAGAAGTTTACAGTGCACCAATAAATTAATGTCTGCCTTAGGTTATGGATGTTTACAAATCAATTTGAGAATCAGGGCCTTTCAGTTACACAGAGTTCCCAGCACTTTCACTGTTGGTCTTTTCACTGTTTTTCTCTTTTGGTGAGTTTGTGCTGGGAAAGATAGAAAATATGAAGTTGAAGCTAAAAGATGAGATTTCAGAAAGGGTGCAGTTTAGCGCAGGATTTGCATAAAAGATGAAGTCTGGAGACTCATGCAAATATTTCAAAGAAGCTCAACTAAGCATTAATCCAAGTGATAAATTGTTGGAGAAATGTGTTTTATCTGTTTGATTGCTTGTTACATCTCTTATTATTAGTTAATTAAATATCCTAAAAGATCAACACTTGCTGTTGAAAGCTTGTTCACTGAAGTAATTGAAAATGGTTTCACAAATGGACAATTATTAAGACAGACACTAACCAAACCTGAAATCCTTTCCTAGCCCCTTGACTATTGCCTGTGCTGCTGAAATTAACAGTTATGAGGGTTGTTTTTCAGTTTTCTTTGTCTTTAGGTTTCAAAGTCCTTATGAAAATAAGACTATATTTTAAGGCTTATTTCATCTGTAGGAAGGATACCTCATGCAATCACATTTCTTTGGAGGCCATGAATTTGAGGTAAATACTGAGTGCCACGAGGTTCTTGTGGTAAAATTAGCAAAGATGGCCACAAATGCTGAAAAGTTGAACATTGCAGCCATCATAAATAAACAGTTTAGCTAGTTGAGCTGGTAACCGTTCAGACTGAGTGTCCTAGTGTTGTCTCTGATAATAAATGTGTTTTGGCGTTGTTTCAGGGACAGTTAGATAGCCGTTCCATGCTGTAGACTTCACATTGTACGTGCCAAGAATCCACCCAATATAGAAGAGGCAATTTGATTTCAATCCACAAAGCAGCTGGTTTGGGCCAGCCATGCAGATTGTTCCATGTTGCTCTGTGCTACAGTCAGCTTTGGAACTGTTAGTTTGCCAATGTTTTTGTAAGTTTTCAGTCAGCGCTCTGAAGGAGGCTGACATTAGTGGCCACTTAGTAATTGGCAAGCTCTAACATAACATTACAGTTGTTGTAGACTGATTGATTAAATGATGTCAAACTGTACAGATAAAAGGGAGTTAAGATATCAATCAGTCTAAATAAGGTTATCAACAATTTGACTCTAAATGTTTTGTATTAGGATTATTTATCTGTATTTCATAAGCTTGCTTAGCAAGTACTTGATATGCTTTTGGCATTGAGTTTGATACAGGGAAAAGCTGAAATGACTGAATTGAACAGCTAGCTACAATTTTCAATAATAACTGTACTATATTGACCCAGAGATAAAACATATCCTGTGCTTGGTTAAAAAAAATGTGTGTCTTCTGTACTTGTGGTCAGGAGAGTCTAAAAATCCCATGGTGTATTAAAGAGACCTTGTTGGATCAAGTGCCAAAATTTTGATTTCCTTCCACCTCTTCCCAAAGCTGTTTTAATTTGTAACAGCTTGAGAATTGTTTCTTGACAATCTATCTGTCCACTTGTTCCACATCCTGGTGACACTGGCTGAATCTTGTATAATCTAAAATACATAAATCATGCTTCATAAAATGGGAAAGAGGCAGAAGTGGCTGAATCAGTTGGACATCTATGTATGTATCTCTTAACTTGATCTATAAATGCCAAGGAATGGTATTTGAAAGCATAGTGACATGGTTTAAAATATCTCAAAACATTATTAGAGGAAGCATGGTATAACCCTGTAAAACTGCTGCTTTGCCTTTGTCTTCCATATCCAACTTGTCAACTATCCTTTTTTCATAGTGCTGAACAGAAAGTCTTGCCAGATATCTTATCAGACATGCATTCTTCTGATGAAAAGCCTTCAATAGCATATCTAAAATTCCTTTAGATTTGGAATGCTAGAGCGCAAGGAAAATGTGTGAGTGAAATCCTTCAGTTTATGCCATGTTTCTGAAAAGGTAAAATTGCACATAGTAGGAATGCTACTGAAAAATACTGGTGAATCAAGAAATCAGTAGTTTCTTATGTTTTCTTTTCATGGCAAGTGTTTTTGCTTGAGCCTGTGATCAAGTAGTCTGCTTTGCAATGTATTCAGTACTATGTACTATGGCACTAGAAACGACAGCACAGTTATTTGCCACGAGAATTTGAATCCTAAGAAAACAAATGTGCAGTCTTCAGTGTGAATGATAAATGACAAGCACATATTTTTTTTTTTAACCAGTCATCCATTTTATGATACTTAAAGTGTCTATTTTGATTTAAAAATTGAATATACATCTGGGGAATGAGTTAATAAGATTTAGGGAACCAGTGTTCTGTGTGCTATGACATATCCATTGCACTAACAAATTAACTTCCTTTTAGAGAAAAAGTTGTCTGACTTGTCTGATAAGTGTTTAAAGCAGCCCAGAAGCCTATGCTGTGGTCATCTCTTTCTAGAGAAAACAAACCTCGACCAGATCACATTTTGTGCTTTGTGTGGAGGTTTTTCTGGCTGCTGCCCAATGCCTGACTGTGCTAATGCAATAGTAGTGCATCTCTGAATGTTATATACTGTCATTGAGAGGGAAGTAATGGGGCTACATACTCTTTATAGTGTGTGGCAACAAAACACTGACACAATGTAGGTCTTTTTTAAGTGTTGAGCTGAGTGTGAACTGTAGATATTGTCGTTCTAGCTGTCCTTAAACACATGAAATGTGACAAATATTTATCAGTAAAGTTGCTTTTACATTCAGTGCTGTCTTCACCGTGAAAACTGATAGAAGTAAGTTCTAAACAAAGTTAAGAAGGGAAACAAACAGCTCTGTTGCTATGTGTGTCTGTAATTTCCAAAGTTTCATACTGATGATACATTTCTTCTGTCCTGAGTTTTATAAGACTTTCTATGTAAATAATAGTAGAAGATCAGTGTATTGATGAATATTTGTTGCAGATTGTTACAATTTACATGTGATAATCTGTGCTTGTGAATGTGCATCCTTGGAGTTTACAGGGCTGGCTCTTAATTTGGGGGTAGTGAGGTTTGTCTCCTCCAATGCTTTATAATCCTAATCTCAATCTTGGGCTAAGCGTGGGTGTTGCATGTGCTAGTACCAAGCATGACAATGAAACGTCATGGAACAAGAAGTAAACTGTATCCTCACAGTAGCCTTTCTTGGCAATTCTTATGGCTGTCCCTGTGCTTGCAGAGAATGACCATTCAGCAGCCCAGGCAGAGGAAAAAAGAAAGCATATAAGAAATAATTAGAGAGCGTTGATGTGTTGTTTTGTACCTGAGAGGGCTAAGGATTGATTGTACTACTCTGCTTCACACTTTGCCCTATTTTTTTTATAGCGAGAAAACTTGTTACAGAGTTCTTGTGCTTTCATTTAGATGTGCACCAGCCTTTGGCAGGTATTTCGCTGCTTAATGTCAAGGTTGTGGAGATGAGCATTTGGCATGAAATGATGCCTGTAGGAGAAATTTTCAAAATCCCTTACAAGTTGGTGGCATTTATTATTTGTTTGTTTATCCTACATAGCTGAATGCAATGGTATCAATACTATTGATAATGGATAAGCTGTATGGTTGAGATCTCCACCAGCTAAAAAACATTAAAGGTTGTCACTGATGGAATAAATTCATAAATTATTTATTATCAATTTACAAACTTTTTTACCTTGAAGTGTTTTGTAAATCTGCTATTATTGTTGTTAAAGTAAAATGAAAACAATGCTGGCTAATGTGCTACATTAAGACACGTTACAATCTTTGACTACTGAAGCTTTTTTTCTTGTTACCCTGCGTAATTGAAATGCCTACAGCTTTCAGGCAAACCATATACAGAAACTTGATTGTAACTTTAAGATAACTTATTGATTTTCCTTGTTTCTTATGTTATTCACTGTGGTTCTATTAATTTTTTGGGATGCTATTGTTAATGGAGAACATCTTCAGTAAACCCTTAGTTTGACCTCCTGAAGTTACTGACAAACAAGAAAGCCGAAGTAGTTGTGTATAAATAAATTCAATAGCTACTATAACATTAGTTGTGCTTCAGTAAAAGAAAAAAGCACAGGATTAAGGCAGACTGATTTTTTTTTTCAAAGGTGTATTTTTAAATTACGTTGTTACAGTGAAGCAGGACCAACAATCAGTTATATTACAGAATGACATTGAGAAATAGGAGCTGATTAAATAGGAAGCAAAATACGACTGATAATCCATATTGACAAGGAGTTTCAAGGGAACTATCAGAGTGATCTGGATGAAGTACATAGTATTTAAATATCGTTATGAGAATAGATTACAGTATTACATCAACCATTTCTAAAGGTCTGAGTGACAACAGAATTGAGATGTAAGCCAAACCAAAATGTCAGGTTCAACTTGCAAAGTAACAGGGAGCAACTATGACACCCTTGAGAAGCAAGTGCTCAGTGTCACATGAATAACACATACAGTGAACAACAAAGTGGGGGAAAACTCTCTAGAAAGTAACAAATTTCATCATGTATTGGAGGATTTTTCTATGTATTGCTGTGTGTTGTTCAGTGTGCCATCAGCCTAATTTAATGTTTGAGATTCACCCATGTCTTAGCCAGTGTCATGGTTTAGCAAGGAGTTGCTTTTGTTTAGTACCAGGGGGAGCGGGTTGCAGTGAAGACCCGGTAAAAGTTTTTTAGACTCTCCCCCGACTCCTGGGTTCAGACCCACCCCCTGGCCTGGCTGGGCCAATCTGGCGCCTCTGCAATCACTATTTAGGGACGGGAATTTGAGGTGC